>JAGKTI010039148.1:0-10608 GCA_018397915.1 Birgus latro | reverse complement strand
AGGCGCAGTTTAGGTCAATGGAAAATTCTCCAGTTTATGTATGTACACAGTTGTCTACCAATGTTAAACGCAGTAGCATTTAATTTATTAATAATAAGAATTAACAGAACGTAATCTCTGGGTTTTTAAACCTCTCAAGTACGTTTTCCTCTGCCCTTTAACAATCGACAACTAAAGTAAAATGCACAACAGCTCGGGGGGAAAATATTTCCCACACATCCTTTGACGGTCAATACTACGGTAACCATTAGTCATATGAGAGTGAAATATACATTTTCAGGTATGTAAATTCAAGCTCTTGAAACCTGTAAGAATTCTTTTTTTACCTTGGTGAAAGTATAAAAAAAAAAAAAAAAAAAGAGCCCATTTTGCAGTTGTGGGGATACGGGGGCTGGGAGATTTGCAGTCTATAGGGGCTAAATGGCAGTACTGATTCAGTATTTAACAGCAATAAAACAACTTCTATCTGGTGAGGCTTGTTGTGTCTGGCACCACTTATAGTAGAACCTCCTTTTTCCGGCAACCCCGTTAGCGGCACCTTTATGTAACTGGTACATTTATTATAACAACACAATTAGTAACAAAATAGAGAAAAAAGTAAAAAAAATACATAAATATGAAATTTAAAATTACCGCGCATGGTTGTATTTGCTCCCATATCGGAACTACAACACTTCAAGTAAGTGATGATGCATTAGGGGAGTGGGTTGACATTGATAATGATGAACCACAGACATTATCGCTTAATGATGATGAAATAATTGCATCAGTGATTGATAAAGGTAAGTCAAATGATGCTGAGAGCGAGGAAGAGGAAGAACCGGAGCCGAAAGTGTCATAGAGAGATGCTGCAAAAGGTCTGTCAGTGTTTATCAAGTTTGCAGAACAGTGCACATACATGAGCACTCATGATGTTATGTCTCTTCACTGCATTCAAAATGAGGTTTTGCTGCAGAGAGGAAAGAGTTGTACACAGTGAGACATAAGAGATTTCATGAGGGTAACTCCTTCAGTCTCTCAACCATCGCAACTGAACACAGCCTCTCTGACTGGCATCAGTTGATTCAGTAGTAGAAGTCGACGACGATGAGACTGATGATGTTATGTGGTAAAGGCCCTACACTAATGCATAACTTGTTTTAAGTGAAGATATAGGTGTCTATGTAAGTGTACCGTAGTTGTAAGCAGTTATAAGTTTTACGATAGGTGTATGAATAAAGTGCAATGTAACAATGAATAAAGTGAACTGTAGTAAGTAAAGGTATTTACCTGACAACCAACTCCATCAGTACTAGCACACTAGGATCAACACACTTCACCTCGTCTTTGGGATGTAGGTAAGCAGAATTGAATTTTGTGAGTTTTTAAGTATTTATGGGTATCCCTTGAGTAATTATAAAGTACACCTTCCTGTTTACGGCACTTTCCCGTATCCAGAACACCCTTGGTCCCATTCGTTTTCGTTTTGTTTTTGAAGGCTCCAACATGCTTGCATGCGTCGGCCTTGGTCACCTAATGGCGGCTCTCCATGCTGCTTGATCCCTGGCAGCCTCCCTGTTCAGTCCCTTAACCCTTAATTCACACTTAATGACCTCATCCCATGTCTTTCTCGGTCTACCCCTCCCAACCCCTCCCCAATATTAACACCTCTCACCCTCTGTACCCAATTATCATCCCCCATCCTCTCCATATGTCCAAACCACCTCAGCCTACCTCTCCTCATCACAACACCAATACACTCTAGTCCCATCCTACCTCTCAACTCTTCCATCGTAAACCCAGCCCCCCCAGGCCTTGCACGCAGGGACGCACTGCACATCCACCTAATCATTGTCATTTCTGTACGTTTAAACCTGCGAATATCCTCCTCCTTTACTGCCCAGGTCTCACTACCAAACAGCATCACACTCCTAACACATGCTGCATACAAAGACCCCTTTGCACATAAGGAGAGTCCTCTCAATGTCAGGAAAGGCAACAGCTCCCTGAACTTCTTCCAACCACTTCTCACCCTAGCAACCGAGCTAACTCCAGCCCCACCTCCAGCACATAACATGTCTCCCAAATAACGAAACTCCTCCACACACTCAAGAGACTCACCTGCAAGTTCAACCCTCTCACGCCACTGATGCCGGAAAAAGGAGGTTCTACTGTATTTACTTATCTGGTTACCACACAGTGCAGTAAATGGTTTCCTGGTGTAAAGGAAACCATTTGACTTGTCACTCACTGTACAGTCACCCTTAGACAGACAGAAGAGGAAAGAATGAAGGAAAGAAAGAGACATGAGGATTGAAGGAAAGAACAGAGAAAAGGGCAGTCACCCGAGAGTAACACTGCATGAGTGAGTGGATGGTGAGCTTTCCAAAAACAGAAAGGCTTTGTGATACCTGATAAGAAAGGGAAATAAATAATTAGATGATGGATGGATGGATGAATGAATGAAAAAGATGTTCTCATGCTAAAGGGATTATAATACACTTCTGTTAACCCCTAAACGACAGCTGGAACACTTCATTGTTCTATTCTGGCTATTGCTAGACAGTTTTATTTAAAGAGTTGCTCTGACTGCAGTATCACAGTGACAACATCCTCACCTGACTCTCCTGGTGTTGGTGGTCCTTGATGCTGCTGCTGTTGGCTGCCCGTCCCCACTCTGTCCAGGATGACAATGATATATCATCCTCATTATGTATTTATGTGCAGTATGCCACAAGTGAACATAAGAAACATCAGTATGTAGCAGAGGTCTGGCAAATGGAACACATGATAGGCCACTGATGCATTTACATGTTTGGTGTTGGCAATACCATAATTAAATAAGGTTGCCAATTATTCACTGAAATAAGCAAGCAAATGCAATGGACACATTGGAATGCATAGCCAGATACCCACTTTGAACTGATGCTGTCCTATGTTCAAATGTACCATACTGTACACTTGAAATTATTGCTTTACTCAATATAAACCTGAGCTCATCTTTCAAAATGGCCAGAATCTATTGAAGTATTAATCTTATATCTTATAATAAAAAACTGAAAAAAATTGGGCAACCTTATACCTAATTGCAGAAACAAGTTTACAATAAATATTTACAGAAATCATTCAAGTTTAATACATTATAAACTGTTCTATCAACTGTACCAAATAAGATTTCACTAATAATATCTATCTATCTATCTATTGCCAGACGCCTCAATCCCACACAGGGTGGCCACAAACAAATCGCCTCCATGTCACTCTGTCCCCTGCCATTTCACTACCACACTCCCAACTCACACCTCCCCTCTCTCATATACCTCTCCACTCCATCCCTCCATCTCATCCTCGGCCTCCCCCTCCCTCTTGCCCCCTCCACCTCACTCACATACACTCTCCTCGTCAGTCTTTCACCCTCCATCCTCTCACANTAATGGTGATGGGGGTGACAGGAAAGGAGGAGATGCCAAGATGGAAGAGGAAGAGGAGAGCAGTCATGAGCCCTCTAGTGACTCCAGTGAAGGGTAGGACATACATACATACAGTACTTGCATATACATTCTCTCTCTCTCTCTCTCTCTCTCTCTCTCTCTCTCTCTCAGTATTAATATTTGCAGTGTAAAAATGATGGCACAATAGATGAAATTATTGAACATAAATGATACAGTACTTTTAAACACTGTGAGAGGATGGAGGGTGAAAGACTGACGAGGAGAGTGTATGTGAGTGAGGTGGAGGGGGCGAGAGGGAGGGGGAGGCCGAGGATGAGATGGAGGGATGGAGTGGAGAGGTATATGAGAGAGAGAGAGAGAGAGAGAGAGAGAGAGAGAGAGAGAGAGAGAGAATGTATATGCAAGTACTGTATGTATGTATGTCCTACCCTTCACTGGAGTCACTAGAGGGCTCATGACTGCTCTCCTCTTCCTCTTCCATCTTGGCATCTCCTCCTTTCCTGTCACCCCCATCACCATTACCCCCTCCTCCTCCACCACTGCCTCCAACACCACCACCACCCCCTCCTCCACCACTGCCTCCAACACCACCACCACCCCCTCCTCCTTCCCCTCCCTCCCTTCCCCCTCCTCCTGCACTCCCTCCAGGAGGGTGGGTGGGGTGGGGTGATGGAGTTGGAGGCTGAGGGTCTGTGGTTCCATTGCCGTTGTCACTGCCACTGGTTCCCCTCAAGATGCATGTCTCACCTGCATCCCAACAAACAAGATCGGATTACTAAAAGCCCTCGCTTCGTATCATTTTTTTTTTACTTTCTCTTCCTTATAAAACCAATGGTAATTTACTGAAAAACTTACTAACAAATCTTCATTGGTATATATGAAGATGATCTGCCATCTTCCCCTAATTTACAGCACAGTACCAATTTTATATTTGAGATACATCAGAATAAACCCTTAACTTGAAATTACAAGTCTGTATTTCCTTCTACATTACAGTTATTATTAAAGGTTCCCCATCTGCAATAAAGTACCCCAAGTGGAATAATCTTGTGTTTTCTATGGGGTAATGGTGAGAGGAAAAATATTATTTACCACCTTCACTGTAATCTACCTTCCCATAGTCACAAAGGGTAAAGAAACCTGGAGCACATGTCTTTAACATCTTTGTGGATAACATTACATTTATATGAATAATAAACTGTGTATTACTTAATATGTAAATCAACAATTCCATTCCTGTTTTGGTTTCTCAGAGCTATGATCCAATGATACTGGTTTTCAGAAGGTTAGTCATCAGTTACAGAAATATTAGCCACATGGAGCAATAGTCAAGCTAAGATGTGAAAAATCAGGTGATGGGCAAGAAAATGATGAGACCTCATGATCTACGTTGATTCCTCTTATTGCACTATTACAGTATATCATAATATCAAGTATCTACTCCTGAAGCCTCATAACAAACTAGCACGCAAATATTTATGAGTTCTCATTTAAAACTGTCCCACTTCAAGATGTTTCATGACTATACAGAGCTACTGACAAATTAACTCCTCTGCTAACTTAGAGTTGATTATAACTAATCACAGAGCTGCTCAGATGTCAACAATGAGTGTTCTTTGTGCTTTTTTACCTTTCACTCATGAGTGCTCTTTGTGCTTTTTCACCTTTCACTCATGAGTGCTCTTTGTGCTTCTTCACCTGTCACTCATGAGTGCTCTTTGTGCTTCTTCACCTTTCACTCATGAGTGCTCTTTGTGCATTATCACCTTTCACTCATGAGTGCTCTTTGTGCTTCTTCACCTTTCACTCATGAGTGCTCTTTGTGCTTTTTCACCTTTCCCTCATGAGTGCTCTTTGTGCTTTTTCACCTTTCATTCATAAACAAAAAAATGTCTCACAGTAATATTATGCTTCCATACATCCTAGGCTCTTGGTGAGGACTGAGTGTATAAAAAAATATTGATCAAATGAAATGCAATATACATAAGCAAAATACTGACTGGCTGTCTTGGTGCCCCAGACAGCTGAACAACCGGGCTGAGGTTGACTGCGGCCACTACAAGAGTCAAGGGCCAGGTCAAGGTCTCTGTCATCATCAGGGGAGTCCACACGGCCTTTCAGCAGCAATCGGTCTTCCAGGGGATGGCCATTCTCCTGAGCCGGGGTCACGGGGAACTGTGGCTCCCATTCCAATGACAGGAATGGCAGTGGTTCATTGTCAGGATCATCACCCAGCATTAGTGACAGTGTCTGTGGAGGCTTCCTCCGACCTGTGCCAGAAGGAATAAACACTAAGAAAAAGGAGGAGGAGGAGGAGGAGGAGGAGGAGGAGGAGGAGGAGGAGGAGGAGGAGGAGGAGGAGGAGGAGGAGGAGGATAACAATACCAATCTGTTAAATCAATGACTCCTAAACCCGTTTTTTTTTTTTTTATGGACGCTGTTTAACATCAGACATCTTATTCAACTTCAGAAAAATGTCCGTCAGCTGATGGATTCAGAAACCATTGCAGAAACTCCTTCAGCCTGAGGACATCCATTTTAATTTTATTCTGATTAGTGCCAGATGAATAAATTCTGCTTTGGAAAGACATCTTTGGGCCCAAAGAGTTGATTCTACATCTGGTGACAACATATCATAGCTATGGTGCCTATTCGCAAGTCCAGTAACACAGGAAAATGGAAAGCCTTACAATCTATATCTCTCATACATTCTTTTGTTGTCCCATCAAGAACATCAGGCCCCAAAGCTAGGTTACATAGGCCTGACATGTAAGATGAGTGACCAGTTACTTTCTCCTGAAGGGCATTCTGTGAGCAATAAACATCAATTATCCCTTGGATGTAAACATTAATAGGACACATCTGGTTGGGGTACCTAATGCACTAGACTAGTAGGCATTATCTAACACAACAAATTTCACGGGTAACTACAGAAAAACAAAAACTGACCTTGAGTGTGTGAGTCTGCCAGAACCCCCAGGAGTGCAGTGGTGTCGTGTGTAGGGTCGTCAGTGTCCTGATCTGGTGTGGGGGGAACCAGGTCTTCCTCTTCTTCCTCCTCGATGGTCTGGCTCAGGGATGCTATACGCCAATCCTCACTCATCTGTCAAGGAAGGCAATGCTGAACACCACTGTAAAAGCCATCCCTTCTCAGCACATGAGCTCATAGTTAAGATACCATTACCAAAGTACCGTATAGAATATTTAAGGACAGGTGATCAATATACATCACTGGTTGTATTCAACATAGTAGAGACACCTCCAGTTACCATTCAAATCACTGCACATACGACACAGCTGTCGCTCTGACTCAGGTACGGAAGACTCTCAATTTGCACAGCTAATGTATCCGAGAATTTTACCATGCAAACTGAAATGCACAAGTAGTGACACTGAAACCCATGTTGGTGGTAAGTGGTGGTGACCATCATCCAATCATTTGATGTAATGCTGCCTACTTCTTCCTTCATGTTTATCATTCTTTTTCTGTCTGCCTTCCTCTCTTCCTATTTCTCCCATCATTTCTGTCACTTTCAATTACTCTTCTTTCCTTTTCAGATGGCTTCACATTGAGTGACATGCCTAATGGTTTCCTGCAAGCCAAGAAACCATTTATAATGCTGGGTGGTAACCATATGACCAACCCATATGTGTTCCCTACGTGTCAACTAGTGGGATGGTGAAAGGTTAGTGCCCCTCCTTGTAAACCAACTAACTCAAAAACAATTGGCCACCCCTTACAGAATCATGGCATTTGGCTATAGATAGATAGATAATGGAAACCCATATTATACGGCAAACTGATATGGTGAAATCCCAACATTTTCCCAAAGCCCTTCCTTTGGCTCTCCTGAAAAATTTTTACACCCTCCTGATCATACCTAACATTCACTGTAGTACACATACAGTACAATGTCTAGGAACATCACTGGACATAAAAAGGGGTTAGTTAGAATGAACAAAGTGGTAAATAAGTAGTGATCACTTACCATGACATGGAACAGAGCAATGTTTGGGTGTCAGGGAAGGAGATATCTTTAGATGATAACATATCTACCTTTTTAGAGGCAGATGAAAAAGCATTTCGACTGCATAAAGTACCAGAAAATTTAACTGAAAGAAGAAAAAATTTGCACTGAGTGGTGGCTATGAGGTGAGAGAGAGAGGTAAGCAGTGGGCAATGCATGTATATGTTCACATGTAGGTGTGCATGTGTATATAGCCAGCTAACTGAGTAGACTGTAGCACCAGCCGAGCAGGGCAGTACTCCCAGGAAGAATGGATAGCCGATGACACAGACAGCTGGAGCTCCCATTTCATCAGTTTTCGTGACTAGCTCCTCACCATCCCCCTTTTCTGAACTTAAGTGTTTCAGTCACATAGAGACTACACCAGCATGCTCGCAAATACAAGTTCCTCTAACTGTCTACACCAAACAACATGCACATTACACACAGCACTTCCTAATCAAAATTTCCTTCCAAAACATAATGTCTGCTAACCAAACCTCGGAGTTGGTGGGGGGGGGGACCATAAATGCTCCTACCATCCGCCCATCTCCCAGTGACGATCCAGCGAGATGCCTGGAATCACTGCCTGACTCACTTCTTCTTCATTTCTGCAACATTCATGGCCTTTCCTCTAACTATCTCTCTCTTGAATGCCACTTCTCCTCCTCTAAACCTCACCTTCTCTTCCAAACTGAGACTCCGCTGTCTGAGGCGATTGACAGCAAACCCTATTCTGTATCCTCCTACTTTCTCTAAACTCATTTCAAATCCAAAGGTGGTTGTTGTGTATATGTATGCAACAATTCTTGTTCTCATGTTCCTGAACTTGAAGCTTCTGAATTCTCTACTCTCTGGCTTTGGCCTTCCTGTCAATCTCTGACTGAATATATCTGTGCTGTTTCCTTATCCCCTAATTCTACTATGAAAAATTCTTCAACTATCTTACTTCTACGATGGAACACATCCTATCCATTCCTCCTTCTCTCTGAGATCTTCAACGTTTACCACCACCTTTGGCTCTCATCTCCTTTCACTGATCATCCTGGTGAACAAGCCTACATCTTTTCTATCCTTAATGACCTACTGCAGCTTGTACAACACCTTACCCGCTTGGAGAGAGTTCCAACATACTTGACCTCTTCCTTACAAATAATCCTTCTGCTTACACTGTTAATCTTCCCTCTCCATTGGGCTCCTTTCATCACAACCTTATTGCTCTAACCTGTCCTATCTCTCCGGCAAGGCCTGTGGACCCTCCAAAGAAGCGTCGGATGTGGCACTTTGGAGCAGCTGACTGGGAAAATCTCAGGCAGTACAGTACTTCTTTGATTTTCCCTGGAATGATTATTGCTTCCATGGCCGAGAGCACTCTGAGTGTGCCTTGTGCATTACGGAGGTTATTCCCTCAGGCATGGACGCATGCATTCCTTTTTCATATTCTTTGACTTAAAAAAAAAAAAAAAAAAAAAGGTTTAATCAAGGTTGTTCTGCTGTCCACAACAAGAAGGCCTACAAAAGGTGCCAGAGCCAACCCACTTCTGAATCTCACCTCTTTTATATTGCTCCCTGAAATCGTGCTAAGTCTGTTCTTCGCTCTGCTAAAAATAATTTTGTTTGTACTAAATGCTCTGAACTCTCCAACTTAAATTCTTCCCACTCCTTCTGGCATCTTGCCAAATCCTTTCTAACAACTTTACCTCATCATCCTTCCCTCCTCTTTTTCACTCTGATGGCTCTGTAGCTATTTCTTCTACTGATAAAGCAGAACTCTTCACTCAGACTTTCTCCTCCAATTCCACCTTAGACGATTCCAGTGCTGTTCCTCCATAATTCCCCCCCGACTTACTCTTGGCTGACATTAAAATTTCTTTAGCTGATGTATTTTCTGCCATCTCTGGCCTCCAAACTAACAAGGCATATGGACCTGATGGGGTCCCCCCTGTTGTCCTCAAGAACTGTGCTTCTGTGTTTACACCCAGCATAGGTAAACTCTTTCGCCTTTGCCTACCAACTTGCCCCTTTCCTTCTTGCTGGAAGTTTGCTCTCATTTAGCCTGTCTCAAAGAAGGGTGACCATTCCCAGCCCTCTAACCATCACCCAATTGCTTTAACAACCTGTGTTTCAAAAGTTTTTGAGTCTATTCGTAACAAAAATTTTTTTTAAAGCATCTTCCCTATTACAACATTCATCCTGATTATCAGTATGGGTTCCGCCAGGGGCACTCCACTGGCGATCTTCTCACTTACCTTTCAGACTCTTGGTCAACCTCTCTTCGGGACTCTGGCAAAAGTTTTGCCATTGCACTTGACATCTCAAAGGCTTTCAGTCAAGTCTGGTATTAAGCTTTAATTTCCAAACTCCCCTCTTACAGTTTCTATCCTTCTATCTGTGCCTTCATCTCTAGTCTCTTTTCTGGTTGTTCTATAGCTGCTGTTGTAGACAGCATTGGCATAGTTAGGCCTGGACATTGGGGGCTATAGCCCAAAATGTTTTATGAATAGCCCCATCTCTCAAATGGCTTTTTTTTTTTTAATGTATAAAATAAACTGATAAATAACATGTGTTTATGATCTAACCATCACATCAAAAAATGAGAGATCTGGTTAGATGTTGCTTGGCATATGCTGACTGCATCCTTTTTATGAGCAGGACAGGAGACATGAGTAAAGAACAGGAGGTTAAAGTAAAGGAGATAAGGAGTGCGACGCCAAATAAGCTTCTGGAGAGGTGAAGAGGAGAGTATCTGATGAACAGGACAACTCAAATTGTACCCATTTTATTTTTATTTCAAGTTGCGAAAGTTAGCCTAAGCACCTGACCGGAACCTTTTGGTAGAGCACAGTACTGTCTCACATCTTATATCATTTTTACTCTAAAATACCTTGAAAATTATCCAGAGAAAATCTAAAGATTTCTGGGCTGGGCTAAGCCCCGAGTGTTTCAAGATCCTAAATACGCCCCAGGTAGAAAGCCACCGTTCTTCTCCTAGAGCTATCAATAGTGGTGTTCCTCAGGGCTCTGTCCTATCGCCAACTCTCTTCCTTATATTCATTAATGACTATCAAGCTGTACATCTAACCTAGTGGTCCCCAACCTTTTGTAGGCTTCGGGCCACGTTTCCCAATGTTAATATAGTGAGGGTGGCAGAAAAAAATCAAATATATATA
>JAGKTI010039147.1:0-10608 GCA_018397915.1 Birgus latro | reverse complement strand
GGGGGGGGAGAGGGGCTTGGGCTTAGGGGCTGGGCCTGAAAAGGGTCAGGATGCGTGCTTGCCTACGCTTACTCTGAGGGCATTGTGTGGGTCTGGAGAGGTCTCGTTCCGGGGTCCTAGGGACGTCTCGGCTGGTCCCAGGGCTGCGGTCTCGTTGCTGGGCCTCCGTCAGATCTGGGCTGCAGCAGCTTGGTGTAACAGGGTCCAACAGGGATTGGGGTCACCGGGGGTCGAGGGAGAGGGGTAGGACTCCCGATACCAAGGGCGCTTGCCAGGCCTCCTCCAGCTGCTGGTCGAGGGCGAGGACGCGTCTGTGAGGAGAGAGTGTGAAGGCACTTTCTTTGGCCCCTTCTTCTAGTGGAGTGGCAAAGTGGCCATATCATGTGTGCAGCGAGGTGGCTGTCACCTTCCCTCCTTTATTGGAGTTAGAGCAAGGGCGGCTAGTGGCCGACTCCTCCCGTGTGCAGCTAGGTGGCCGTCACCCGGTGTGTGTAAGCGCGGCGAGGTGGCCGTCACTATCCCTTCTTTTGTGGAGTTAGAGCGAGGGCAGCTAGTGGCCATATCCTCCTTGTGTGCGGCTAGGTGGCCGTCACCTGGTGTGAGAGAGTGCGGCAAGGTGGCCGTCACTCCACCTCCATTGTGGAGTTATAGCAAGGGCGGCAGTTGGCCGTCTCCTCCCCGTGTGCGGCAAGGTGCCCATCACCCAGTATGAGAGAGTCCAGCAAGGTGGCTGTCACTCCACCTAGCGAGGGCGGCAGTTGGCCATCTCCTCCCCATGTGCAGCAAGGTGGCCGTCACCCGGTATGAGAGAGTGCAGCAAGGTGGCCGTCACCCGGTATGAGAGAGTGCAGCAAGGTGGCTGTCACTCCACCTCCTTTTGTGGAGTTATAGTGAGGGCGGCAAGGTGGCCGTCTCCTCCCCGTGTGCGGCGAGGCGGCCATCACCCGGTATGGCTGAGGGAGGGAAGCAGCAAGTGGGCGGCTAGTGGCCGACTCCGGAATGCTGTCTGGGGCTATAGGAGTAGCCCCACCCTGAATCTGTCGATGGCTGGTACAGCAGAGGTGTAATTCACCTGGACTGCTACCTGCCCTGTGAGTTACCTGAGCACGAGAGGGGCACGCGGGATAGGTACAGGTGCGCCCATCTTGTCTGGAGCTCGCGCCGCTTACTTCCGCTCCCTGGGTGTCTCCTCCTGGGGTGGTTGTCTTGCCCAGGTAAGGTTGATGGGAAGCTTTGATATTTCGCCGTGTATCAATGCCCTGCATTTCACCACCAACCGTGGCGAAAAAGTCACATCCCCATGCCTGGAGGTGGTAGGTATGGGTGGTGGCGGACTGGTGTTGTGGTGTGAGGTGTTGCAGGAGGGAGGTCCAGTGGGTGGTGAAGGAATCTGGTTGGTGGCTAGTAGAAAAAGTGATGAACAGTGTGGAGGGTTGGGGTGATTCCCGGAGGAGGCGCCGTAGGTGGAATGTTCCACGAACGCGTCTTTTCTTGCATGTGATGGGGGCCCAGGTGACACAGCGGATCTTCAAAGCCGGAGATGGTTTGGCGGTGATGGTGGGCTGTGGCTGTATGCTGGCCGCCGACGGGAGGGCTGGTGTTCTATGCCGGTGGTTGCTGGATGATGGTGGAGGTGGTGGATTAAGGGTTGTGGGATGCTATGTGACTCAGGAGAGGTAGCATAGGTGTGCGAGTGAGGTGATGCGGTGTCGGGGGCGGGGGAGGTAGGGGTGTTTGGAGCGTGGTGGTTTGGCCAGGGGTGGCTATGACTTGTTTGGTATGGTGGTGGGTGTGCACAGGTGTGGCTTGGCGGGGGCGACGTGGTTGGAGAGCTGTGGTTGGAATGTCGGGCATGGTGGTGGGGCTGTGGGCAGTGTTGGGCTTTCTAGGTGTGGTGGCTGCGTTGGTGGTGGTGCTGCGCCGGCGCAAGGCGAGAGGTGAGTGGAGGTCGTTGGAGGGGTAGGTGAGGGGGTGGTGGCGTATCTTTTTGGTGGTTGGGAAGTCCACTCTGAGCTGGTAACGGTGGTGGTTGGGGGTGGTGGATGTGTATTGGAGAAGCCTGGCGAGGGCGATGTGTGTGGAGAGTTGCGGGTGGAGTGTCTGGAGCACGGTGGTGTGGCCGGGGGTGATTCAGGAGTTGTCTGGTCCAGTAGCTGGGCTGGTGAGAGCGGTGTGGTGGCAGGCGGTGAGGTGAGGTTGCCGGGGGATGGGAGGGGGTGGGTAAGGATGCAGAGGAGGCAAGGGAGTGGAGGAAGAGGTGTCTGACACAAATGTGGGACTTAGGGTTGTGGGAGCTTGTGAAATGGGTGGTGAGAGGTGACAGGTGGGAGATAGTAGACAGGAAGATATAGTTTCAGAAGGTGGGTCAGAGGAGCAGAAGGTGAGGGTTTCAGTGAACCTGTTAAGGTGGAGGCAGACCTCGTAGTGAGGAAGAGTAGGAAGGGAGGAGGCGATGGTAGCGGGGAAAGTGGTGTGTGGGAAAGTTAGGAGTAGGAGAGAGTATAGTAGAAGACGTAGGAGGAGGAGAGCAAGCTCGGGGAAAAGGTGGGGAATGTCTTTTCCGCCGAGGTTTGCTTTTCCGAAGCTCAACGGATGGATCGTCGTCTTTGGTGCCCTCGTTGTTGAGGAAGGAGACTTTACGGCGTCCTTGGGAGGCCGTCTTATGTTGGGCGGTGTTTAGCTGCTGCTGGATGTCGTGGAGTGGGCATCAGTGGCTGCATGCAGTGAATTCCCACGGGTTAATGGAAATTAGAGTGGGGATGGAGGGCGCCGATGGAGGACTTGGTTGGGCTGGAGGTGGCCCTGGGTTGTGGTGTGGCGCCATTTCTTGGGTTACGGCGCCAATGTGTTGAAGGGTGGAACATGCGGCCAGTAGGCATCGCACGAGTTGGATATCTTTATACAGGTCTCCCGTTGGGTCTTGTACGATGAAGTGCTCCCTCATAGCACTGGGGAGGATCCTGATCAGGGTATCGAAGGTGTGTTGATCCCGGGCTTCCTTAGTACAGTCCCGGTATGCGGTGGTGACAAGTCGCCTGGCCTGGGCGAGTGAGTTGTCGAGGTTTCCATCGTAGGTTAGGGAGTCGAGCTGTGACAATGCTATGACTCTACCTAAAAATGGGGTGACTGCTTGGGTCACTAGTTCGGTAGATTTCAGTCATGTTAAGTCCGGGACGATCTTGGGTGCAATTGTGGCTACTGTTTTGCCCAGCAGTGGTAGCGTTACTGCTATTTTCTGCCTGTCTGTGTCGAAGGCTATGTCTACTAGTGGTTTTACTATTTCCAAGTATATGTGGATGTCATATTGCTCAGGGTTGAATTTGGGTATTTGGATGTGTGGTTTTGCTGCCATTTTGCCGATGTTTCCCTTGTTTCCCTGTTGCCACCCACCGGGTCAAGAACAACTGCTGGCCACAAGTGTTATGCTGCATTTATTAGGGTGTGATTTCTCATCCCTTATGCACGGAGCCTGGAATGGGGTTCTCTTTCTAGACCAGGTTGGGCTCTATTAAGGCAATCAGAGAAAACAGGGCATAAAAAGACCGGGCAAAAACCTTACAAATTCTGACACAACATGAATACACACCTTACAGAGAAATAGTTATAACACACAAAAATAGACAGAACCAGGGGACATGGGGGCAGGGGAGGGCTGGGGCTGGTTTGCGGCCTGTGTCAGGATGCCCCGGGTCATCAGGACTTCTGGAGGCCGACCCGTAGAGTCTCGTCTGGGGGTTATCAGAGGGCCGTGCAGGAGAGGGTGAGCCCTTCCACAGGAATACGGGGGGGGGGGAGGGGCTCAGACTTAGGGGCCGGGCCCGAACAGGGTCAGGAGGCGTGCTTGCCTATGCTTACTCCAGGGGCATCGCTTGGGGCTGAAGAGGTCTCGTCCCGGGGTCCTAGGGATGTCTCGGCTGGTCCCAGGGCTGCGGTCTCATTGCTGGCCCTCCGTCAGATCTGGGCTGCGGCAGCTTGGTGTAACAGAGTCCAACAGGGACTGGGGTCACCGGGGGTCGAGGGAGAGGGGTAGGACTCCCGATACCAAGGGCCCTTGCCAGCCTCTTCCAGCTGCTGGTTGAGGGCGAGGATGTCTCTGTGGGGAGAGAGTGTGAGGGCACTTTCTTTGGCCCCTTCTAGTTGAGCGGCAAGGTGGCCATCACCTTCCCTCCTTTTGTGGAGTTAGAGCAAGGGCGGCTAGTGGCCGACTCCTCCCCGTGTGCGGCTAGGTGGCCATCACCCGGTGTGTGTAAGCGCAGCAAGGTGGCAGTCACTATCCCTCCTTTTGTGGAGTTAGAGCAAGGGTGGCTAGGGGCCGTGCCCTCCCCGTGTGCAGCTAGGTGGCCGTCATCCGGTGTGAGAGAGTGCGGCAAGGTGGCCGTCACTCCACCTCCTTTTGTGGAGTTATAGTGAGGGCGGCAATTGACCGTCTCCTCCCCGCGTGCGGCGAGGTGGCCGTCACCTGGTGTGAGAGAGTTCGGCAAGGTGGCCGTCACTCCACCTCCTTTTGTGGAATTATAGCGAGGGCGGCAGTTGGCCGTCTCCTCCCCGTGTGCGGCTCGGAATGCTGTTTGGGGCTATAGGAGTAGCCCCACCCTGAACCTGTCAGTGGCTGGTACGGCGGAAGTGTAATTCACTTGGACTGCTACCTGCCCGGTGAGTTACCTGAGCGCGAGAGGGGCACGCGGGATAGGTACAGGTGCGCCTGTCTTGTCTGGAGCTTGTGCCACTTACTTCCGCTCCCTGGGTATCTCCTTCTGGGGTGGTTGTCTGCCCAGGTAAGGTTGATGGGGAGCTTCGATATTTCGCCGTGTAGCAATGCCCTGCATTTCAGTAACCCTTGCTAATTTGGGGGGTTGGGGGGGTGGCGGGGCTGTACTGTATGATACTGTACAATACTATAATTAGTAATACAGCACTATATCTGAATCTGAAAAATAAAGAAATTGTGAACATATACAATTGTAATGACACAGTAGGCCTACTAGTCACTGACAGCACCTCCTGGACTGCCGAGATGATTTGGAATATGTGTCGAATAATCAGAGACTTTCGTAAATGGGACTATTTCTTAAAACTGCCGAAATATCGGATCCCCCAAATAATCAGCTGCCAAATAACTGGACTTTTACTGTACAGTGATGTAGTTTAGCCATACAGAGAGAACGGAGAATGAAACTGACTAGAGTTGTATGTGAATATGTTGAGGAGGGAGAGGGGAAAGGGGGAACCAAAGGTGAAGATAAGGGATGGAGTGGAAAGATATATAAATTAGGGTGGTGTGAATGGAAGTGATGGAAGTCTGACGGTGTAGAGTAAGGTGACATGGAGGTGATTTTTAATCCGTGGATTGCGAGCCACACCTCATGCTGTGCTGGCCGTGCATCACCACTAACATCTCCACCCCTTCGCAAACTTATGCATGGTGCTACGCAAAGACGGAGCAAGAGAGTTTTTTTTTTTTTCACCAGCTGATGCCCTGGATGTTTAAATTTATAGTAAACAAAAACGTCTTCTTCTTCTTCTTCTTCTTCTTTTTTTTTTTTTTTTTTACTACTCCCCTATGTAAACCTACACATGGCCCTATGCAAAGACGGGGAGAGAGAGAGTTTTTTTTTTTTTTTTACCAGTAGATGCCCTGGATGTTTATCAAGTTTATAGTAAACAAAAACTAAAAAAAAAAAAAACTTTTTGCACCACAAGGTGGGATAAAAAAAGGTATCTGCACAATCCACGGGTTAATGCCCATCTCCTCTAGGGTTAAGGCATCTGTCAGTAAAGAGATGGTTTGATATAACCAAGATGATGGACAAGAAAAGCTACATACCATAAGTCAGGAATGTGATGATGTTCTGAGAGATTTTTGTGAATAAGTAAGTGGACTTGAGTTGAAGAGACTGTGGTGATCCCTTTGTACAAGTTAATGTTGTCAGGCATGGCACCATACTGCATATTCATTGAAAGACTTTCAGTGTGGGCAGTCTTATTACAGGAAGTTATATGTAAGGGATGCATCCCCCTCTCCCCAAAAAATAGAGAGTGGAGAGAACAGAATGAAGTGCTTGTTGCAGATATATAAGAAGGCATGGATGAGTGAAACTGTGCCAGTAGAGTGGGAAAAGGCAGTGATGTACCCCTGTACAAAAATTGAGTGAAGTCTATCTATCTGTCTATAGCCCGACGCCCTAATCCCGCAGACAAAACGCCTCCAAGTCACTCTGTCACCCACCATTTGCCCACCCTCCCCCCAGCTCACTCCCCCTTCCCTCAAATACCTCTCAACTCCATCCCTCCACCTCATCCTCTGTCTTTCCCTCCCTCTCCCTCCCTCCACCTCACCTACATACACCCTCTTAGTCAGTCTTTCATTCTCCATTCTCTCCACATGCCCAAACCACCTCAGTGTATTTCTCCTAATCTTCTCAGCCACATCCACATCCGCCCCACAACGTTCCTTCACTTCTTCATTCATCAACCTGTCCCTCCATGTCACTCCACATGCTCCTCTCAAGTAACTCATTTCCACTGCTCTCACTCTTGACTTGTTACCCTCTAGCAAGGTCCATGCCTCGCTTCCATACGTCAGGGTAGGGATCACAATGCTATCATGCAGTGACTTCTTGATTTCCATACTCACCTCCCAATTTCTCATCACCGCTTTCAGTGAACCAACAACCTTCCTTCCCTGCTGTACCCTTTCAAGTATTTCATCCCCATAACTTCCATCCTTACTCATCACACTACCCAAGTACTTGAATGCACTCACATTCTCCATATCCTCACCATCCAACCTCATTGTGCATTCTGTGACTTCATTCCTCTCAAACACCATAACTTTACTCTTATTTACACTGACTTTCAGATTCCTCTTCTTACACACTGTCCCTAATTCATTCACCAAACCTTGCAACCCCCATTCATCTTCACTTAACAATACTGTATCATCAGCAAACAACAACACTGGAATCTTCACACTTGAATGCACTCACATTTTCCATAACCTCACCATCGAACCTCACTGCATTCGGTGACTTCATTCCTCTCAAACACCATAACTTTACCCTTGTTTGCATTGACTTTCAGATTCTTCTTCTTACACACTGTCCCAAATTAATTCACCAAACCTTACAACTCCCATTCATCTTCACTCAACAGTACTGTATCATCAGCAAACACCAACACTGGAATCTTCCACATTTCACCCTCATTCATTAGAGCCACTCCCACATCCACTGCCCTACCTTGCACCTCCCTTACAACTCCATCCATTTATATATTATACAGCCATGGAGACATCACACAACCCTGTTTCAATCCCACATTCAGATCAAAGAACTCACTCAGCCCACCATCCATTCGCACAGTAGCCGTAGCTCCTTCGTACATACCCTTCACAGCACTTAACAGTTTCCCGTCCACTCCATATATTCTTAATACCTTGCCTATCTATTCTGTCATAAGCTTTCTCCAAGTCCATGAAGGCAGCATACATTTTCTTTCCCTTATCTAGATACTTCTCCACTAAACGTCTGATCTACAAATCCTTTTCCTTTCATAAATCCCCCTTGTTCTTCTCCAACTAGCTCTCTGTTATATGCCTAACCCTATCAATAAGTATTCTGCCATATATTATTCCAGTCGCACTAAGAAGGCAAATACCCCTATGGTTACCACATACTTCTCTCTCCCCTTTTCCTTTGTATAAAGGAAAAATTATACCTAATTTCCAATTCTCTGGAACCCTTCCTTCTTTCCAAGCCAATCTACACAACTTCCATATCCACTCCACAACAATCTCACCCCCATACTTCAGCATCTCACCACACACTCCATCAATTCCTGGGGTCTTTCCCATGTTGATCTGCTTCATACTTATACTCTCACTGCTCTCACTCTTTACATTCAACAAATCCTCAAAGTGCTCCTTCCATCTCCTCAATTTTTCTCTCTTCTCCACCAGCAATCTATTATTCCCATCATTCACTCACTTACTATATCCTCTTTCACACTGTCTTACTTTCTTTACCAACTTCCAAAATAATTTCTTACTCTCCCTCCATTTTACACTCAGATTCCTCCCAAACTCTTCATCCACTTTTTTCTTACTCTCCTTCACCAATCTCTTCTCCAGCTCACATATACCTCTCTCTTCTCTCTCTCATCTTCTCCCCTACCTCTGCTCGCTAGCCATTTACTATATGCCCTCTTCTTTTATTCCACAGCTCGTTTCACCTCGTCATTCCACCATGCTGTCCCTTGCACACCCCTGCATCTCCTCCTCACTCCGCAAACCACCTATCTCTTCCGTGAAAATCTTACATGCATCTTCCACCCCTTCCATCTGCTCTAACTCATACCTTCCCAATCTTTCTTCCACTATGTTCTTATACTCTGCCATTTTCAAACTTCTCCACTCTTCTCACAGGAGCCATTTCCTCCTGTCTTCCCCTTGGTCTCTTCACCCACTTTCTTTGCAGCCTTACCTTGGCCATCACTAAGTGATGGTCTGAGATTCCATTCCCCCACACTCTTGCATCCAATACTTATCCTCTCGTTCGCTCGTCCACACACACGTAATCTGTCATTGCCTCTCGTTCAACAAGTTCACCATCCATCCTCCTCATGACTCTCCATGTATACCTGTGAATCATCTTATGCCGGAACTAGGTGTTGGCTGTTGCCAACCCGTTACCAGTGCAGATGTCCACCAAGGCACTACCATTCCCATCCACCTTAGCTGGCACACCCCACTGACCAACCACTCCATCCATGCATACATTCCCAACTTTGCCATTCATGTCTCCAATCAAAAACACTCTCTTGCTCCTCTCAAACTTGTCAATACATGCATCTACACTTGCCCAAAACTCATCTTTCACTCTTGTCACTCGGTCCTCTGTCGGCACATACACACATTCAATTGCCCAAGCTTGTATACCTACTTTCATCCTCACCCATACAGTCCTTGCGCCCACTGTTCCATACTCTCTTATATTCTCCTTCCCTTTCATGCTTATCATCAGACATACTCCCTTTCTTGCCCTCTCATTATCATTAACTCCCGCACATATTCCTAAACCGTATTCCCATTCTCTTACCCTTTCACCTTTCCATTTAATTTCAGTCAATCCACATACATCCACTCTTGCTTCCTCAAGCACCTGAACAATCTCTCTCTTTCACTTCATCCCCACCCTCAGAATGTCCTTCGTCTGTTCCTTAGTTGTCAACATATGGTCCGTCCTGGTCCGAGGCACTTGTTTAGTCAGTTCTTTTTACTGGGTGGGGCACTATCCCACCACCAACCCTTTTAGTCGCCTCATACGACCAGGGATAGTGAGGGAGTATTCTTGAAACCCCTCTGCCCCCAGGGGTAGGGAATAAGTTGATTGAATGTTATAGGGAAGTTATATGGAAGGATTACTTTAGAGAAAGTAAGAGAGATATCAGAAGTCCTAGTGAATGATGAACAGGTGGCTTTAGGAGTGGCAGACATTGTGTGGGTCAAATATTTGCAGTGAGACAGATAGTGGAGAAGGCTTGTGAGAAGAACTATACAGTGTTTATGGCATTTATGGATCCGGAAAAAGCATACAACATAGTAGATAGAAAAAGATTGTGGAAGGTTTTGTCCTTGTACGGTAGAGGTGGGAAGCAGTTAGGTGCTGTCGAAAGTTTTTATGATCGTAATGAGGCATGTGTAAGGGTAAATGGGCATCTGAGTGAATGGTTCACGATCATTATGGGCGTGTGACAAGGTTGTGTGATGTCCCCATGGTTGTTCAGTTTATAGAATACAGCATATGGATGGGGTGAAGCGAGAATAAAAAGACGAGTAATGGAGAGAGGGATGGCATTGGCTGTGAATGGTGATGGATGGAATATCTCAAATTTGTTGTATGCTGATGATGCAGTGCTACTTGCAAATACCAGACAAGAGCTTGGTAGACTAGTGCAGAGTTTTGTAGATGTCTGTGAGCATCATACCATGAGAGTAAATGTAGAAAAGAATAAAGTGATGGTTATTAAGAGAGAAGGTGACTCCCAGTGTGATGTTACAGTGAATGGAGATGGACTGGAATTGGTGAGAGAATTCAAATACCTGGGTACATTGATAGAAAAGGGAGGAAAATGTGCAAAAGAAGTGGAAAGTAGAGTGACAGCAGGAAGGAAAGTAGTTGGTGCTATGAAGGCCATAATAAGAAACAGAGGCTTGAGTGCTGCAGCTGTGTGAGGCATACATGAAGAGGTGTTAGTGCCAACTTAACATACGGATGTGAGACTGTGGTGTGACATGAAAGTGAAAAGTCAAGAGTAAGAGAAGTGGAGATGGGAATGTTCAGGAATGTATTTGGAGTACAGAGAGTGGATAGGATGCAGAATACTGTAATGTGAAGTGTGAAAAATGCTGAGTGAGAAAGTCTGTGGATACTAGAATTGAAAAGAGTATACTGAGATGGTATGGTCATGTGGAGAGAATGGATGACAATAGAATGGTGAGAAAGGTTTATCTGAGCGAATTTGAAGAACGGAGGAGGTGAGGTAGTCCAAGGGTAGTATTGACCCTACTTCACTTAACGCAAAAAAGAATGACGTCGGCAAAAAAAGTCA
>JAGKTI010039146.1:0-10310 GCA_018397915.1 Birgus latro | reverse complement strand
ATAACATAACCCTCTCACTCCAGGAGATATAAATACCCAGAGTCTGTCGGACAGAAGACAAAACCATATCATATTATACAGCTGACCTGTTTAACTAGAGATTCTTTTTATTTTTTTATATGATTGTTATTATTCATGTGCCACTTATTTGTTTCATTTTATTTTGTTGCCATACCCAGTCAGCTTTCCTCCGCTTGAAAGAAGTCTCTCATTGACATACAACTGTCCACACATGAACCTGGAAGAGTGTCTGTGTGGAGCGGAAATCTACCTACAATTTCTGTCGTTCATGCATCACAGTTATATGGCTATTTCAACTAATATTTGACACCTCAGTTCATTTATGTCAGTACCAACAACAAACATGTGACTATGTCAAGGTTAAGTGTACCAAATGCTGTACCTCTGCTACACACTGATGCAGTCTCAGGTTCATATGTTACTTACTGTATGTAGTATAGTAGCCTGGAGATAGAAAGAACAGTTTATTTAATACGTCATCGGTCTGTGGGGATAAACGAAACGCTGTGGCTGTTGAAGCAGCCTTTAGAGTTCACTAATGGATGCGAGATGACGATAAAAGGTTAGAAAGCGAGGGAATCCCATTCAGGAGTTAGGGACACTTCCAGGCGCAGGTGTTCAGGCAAACAGGTAGGATCTAGGGGATTTAAGCCGATTACAGTCCAGGTGATAAATACTCCCCCAGAATGAGCACCGCTTTCTTTATATTTCGCTGTAATCCTCTTAAGGGCAAGGAAGAAAATGTATTCTCTGTTACGTGTAGGAATTTCAGTTCAAGGCATAACAATTGTGTAGGAATTTCAGTTTAAGGCATAACAATTTTTATAGTAAGATGAAGCTAGTTGCGTGTGTTGCAGGGGTCGCCAAATGGTTAAGGTTACCTCACACTGCAGGGCAGTGGTACTCAACTGGCGGACCGCGGTCCAAATCCGGACCGCGGTGAGCTTTTATGTGGACCCCCGCACCTTCCGGTCTCTAAAAAAGGAGAAAAAAACATAAATAAATAAGTAAATAACGTGGATCAACAATTAAAAGTAGTTTTTAATTTTACTCTGTTTTTCCCTCTCCAGAATCGCCAATGAACACCTTAATCATTACTTTAGACTAGCTGTTCAGGGAATTAGCAAGACAGAATAAAGGTCACGTTTCAATTTAACAAAGTATTGATAATTGAGTCACTCAGCGACAGGTCTGTAATAGTAATATTTACATTTACAGTCCAAGTGAAAACTGATCCTCCTGCTCCTCAAGAAGAAGAGATATATATATATATATTTTTAAAATCCAAACTATACTTATATACTATGATGTAATATTTTGTGTGTATTACAGAAAAATATGGAATTTCTTTTTCAGTCACCCTCCTTACTTCCAGAACAGTTGAATTTTGACCCTCCAAATATATATATATTTTTTTATGTGTCCGACTCTGGGCATAGGCTTTCACAGCCTGCTATCAAGGCCCAGCAGTCCTCCTACATACCATACACCTCTACAAGCTTACCAAGACCTGCAGTGGTTTTACTGCTAGATATTTTTTCCATTTCTTTTTCTCCCAGAAGCCCTATTCAGCTAGTAGAATGGATGGTTACTTATAGCATAAATGTACATTCAGTGATTTTTTTAGAGAGAGAATGGATTTTTGTAGTTTATTTTCATCGACATTTTGAGGCAAAAAAATCCGTGTAGCTTGAATACATTGGAATGTGTGCTCTTATCTGTTTCTTAATACCACATTTTGAATTAAGACTTTCATCTGGACCCTTGCCATGTAGGAAACTGTGTGTCTGGACCTTCACACATAGTAACTTAGTACCCCTGCTGTAGGGAATAAGGCCACGAATTGTCGGCGAACAAGCCAGTGTCCAAGATTCGGTGCCGTTGTCGCCGAGGAGTCCCGAAACATGGTTATCGGCGAAAGAAGGACGAAGGATCGGAGAAAGATCGGGGAAAAATATGGGAAAGATCGGGGAAATATCAGGGGATGGTCAGAGAACGGTCGGAGATACTGAACCAATAAATTATAACCGTCAAGTTTATCGGCGACATTTTCGGGGAGGCAACAGCAACTGGCAGGCGAAAGAACGGCGAATGATCGGCAGATTATCGGCAGTGAATCCGAATTATGACAACGACTATACAGTATATAAACCTATACGAACAGGACGTCCCCATTCCAAGTGTGGCAGGTGACTGGACAACACTAGCAACATGGCCCGTCTCGAACAACAGCAAAAGTTGTGGTGTCAGATGGAGCTGAACAACATCTGCCCCTAAGGCCTTGCCATATTGTTGGCAGAACTGCAAAGGAAGGAGTGGGAGAAGAAGAAGGAGAGGAAAAGGAGGGGTTTTTGGGTTCGACCGTGGCTAGCAAGGAGGAAGTTGATTGGCCACTGGAAGCATCTCATCCAGGAGCTCATCAGAGAAGATAAGTCATCGTTCCGGAACTTCCTGCGAATGGATAAAGAGCTCTTCATAAAGACACTGAGCAAAGTTGGCCCTAGTATAGAGAAATGAAGCACCTTCTGGAGGGAGCCTCTGGAGCTCGGACTTCGGCTAGGACTGACTCTCCGGTATCTAACCACGGGAGGTTCGTACCAAACTCTCCAGTACGGATTCAGGGTTGCAGCCAACACCATCAGCGGGATTGTGAGGGAGACCTGTGAGACAATCATTGAGGAGTACATGGAGGAGGTCATCGTGTGCCCAACGACCCCAGAGGGATGGAAGGCGATGGCCCAGGGATTCTCCGATCGCTGGAACTTCCATCACTGTGTAGGAGTACTAGAGGGCAAACACATCACCATGCTTGCCCTAAGGAAGGGTGGTTCCTATTACTGCAGCTATAAAGGTTTCCACTCACTCGTCCTCTTGGCCCTGATGGACGGCGACTACAAGTTCATCTACGTCGATGTGGGGGCCAATGGTCCTCAACACACCGCTGAGAAGAGCCCTTGACAACGACCAAGTAGGACTGCCACCACCTGCAAAATAGCCCCGCCTCTACGCTCGTACATCACAGGAACCCACGCAGAAGGGGCGGCACCTAATCGCTGGTGTGTTCCAGAACATTCTGGGAGTGGTCTGGGACGAACCGTCGCTTACACTGCGATGATTCTGCATTTATTCGGCAAAGCTTTGTCGAAGATGCCTTTTTGACATTTGACTCCCAAGATATTCCCCGAGTACTCGCCGATACTCAGCGAATACATCTTGGACTATTCTTGTGAATGTCTTGCGAAAGTCTTGTGAATGTCTTACGAACCTCGGCGAGTAAAATAACAAAGTTACATAAGTCTGGTCGGACGCCGACATGACGCCGAATTACACGCCGATTATTCCCCGACTCTTCGGGGTTGCCGCCGAGTGTTCGTCTAGCATTCGCCGACTATTCGTACCCGAAATTAGGGCCGAATTTCGTCTTTCTTTCGCCGGTGAATTAGCGTGAATGCGGCGAAGGACCGGAGTTTGTTCGGGGTTAGAGTGGCGAAAAAAAAAAAATTATTCTGCTGGTGTCCCGACGGATCAGTGCATGTTCACATCTGTCGGGACCGAACCCAACTTGCCCCAGAACCACCCGAAACGACCCGAATGTGGCCGAATAAGGTCCCGAATGTTCCCGAACATTACCTGATTTTTGGAATTTTGCCAATTCGCCGACGCTTCCTGCCGTAATTCCCTATAGTGTGAGTGGGCTTTTAGGGAAGTGGTCTGCTGCACACGAGGACGCAGACTCTACCCCAGGTTTGAGCAAGGAACATTCTGCCGAAATTAATTTTCTAATAATAATAATAATGCTAAAAATAAAAATAGATAATAAGAGTAATAATAATAATAATAATAATAATAATCATCATCATCATCATCATCATCATCATGTTAAAAGTAAGAATAATAATAGCAATAAAATGATGATGATAATAATGATAATAATAAAATAGCAATAATAATAATAATAATAAATAATAATAATAATAATAACAATAATAATAATAATAATAAATAATAATAATAATTATTATTAAAACAATAATAATAATAATAATAATAATAATATGATAATACGGCGAATGATCGGCAGATTATCGGCAATAGATAGATAGATAGATAGATAATAGTAGCGGTAGCAGAAGTAGTAGCACTAGTAGTAGAAATAGCCATACTACTACTACAACTACTACTACAACTACTACTACTGCTTATGATAATACTACTACTAATAAGAACAACAACAACAAAAACACAATACAGAAAACCCAGGGACATGCCACAGCAAAAAGAGTAGATATATGCAGCCGCACTCCACAGCAGGGCAGTCGACTAAACCTACAGGCTTACAGCAAACGCATATAATTCCAAAGACTGTCACTGTCTTAATAAGAACTCCATACCAATAGCATAGTTACTGTAATTCTAAAACAGCTTTCAGTAACTCTCCCGGACGCACATGATTGTCTGGCAAATCCTCCCTCCCCCCTCCATCCTCCTCCTCCTTTTCATCATCATCATCATCATCATTATATACGTTAAAGACTGCCTTGCCCCCCTGTGAAATGTGAAAAAGACCACCAACAAATATCACAACGCCAGTCCTGAATGCAAAAGCCTAAGCGGGTATTCCATAAGAACAGAGGATATAAATGTTGAACTGGTTACATGCTGTATGACACGTAAGAAGATTACTTGGCCTTAGGGAATGAACTGTGAAGTATATAACATGATTCCATTATTATTATCAGAATAATTCTTCCTTACCAAACAATCAGTTGTCATTTAAGAGAAGTCCACTTTGTCACAGATAAAGGGACAATCTTCTCTAGCTGCTGGGCACTGATGGACGAACTTTCCCGGGTTACTGGAAAGAAGATAATCTTATACTGCACTACACATACATAACATGAGCCTAATTAAGCGTTGAGAATATCCCTAAGCTATAAAGGCGGCTGCGGCTGCGGCGGCCCAGCGTCAAATGAAATGCGAACCCCGTGTACTACAGACTGAAGTTGCCCTTGTCTGCCAGTCGACCATGTTCCTTTCGGGGAGAGGGTGAGAGTTAACCGACAACGCTAATATCACCAGACAGAGGAGACGCTAGGGTATATCGGTGCTACCGCGTGAAGGCGTCCCTCTCCTTGATCAACAATTCCTTTACAGTTGTGGGGCTCCCAAGTTCACACGAAAAACCATTCTAGTTATGAAACTAATTGCACTTAGCATTTTCCATTCTCAGTAAAGGGTTAAATATGTTGATATCATGACAAGCCGCCATAACCTTCTGGCCGAGCGTTGAAAATACCCCCGACCCATCAATCATAGTGCTGAGATATTCCAGGTAGAGATGTATTTCAGAAGTTTTAAAATCAAAGCGAAGGAAATGAAGATAATGTGTATTTTCAGAAGAGCTGGAATGTGATTGATCTTGAGAGACAGATGGATTGACGGAGAGGAGGATGAGCTGAATTATACAGAGACCGATAGGTGCATAAGTGATTAGAAGTATGGATGGACAGAAGGACAGAAGGACACACACACACACACACACACACACACACACACAGAGAGAGAGAGAAAGAGAGAGAGAGAGAGAGAGAGAGAATGTGTTGTACGATTACGAGTAGTATTAGTATATACTCGTACCTACAGCAGATGGGTCACACTCGCATAATTTTATACCCGTACTTCACACCCAATTTATCACCTTCCCTACCCTCTCATATCCATTCCCTCTGTGTGAATTAAATATACGGCTGCTGAGCTGGGCAACAGTCATTTAGTTCCCTCCCTCGCTCCCGCTTTCTTACCCATCATGTACACTACTTGTACTTTCTAACCCTTGTCTTTATTTGACTTGTGTCTCTGTCCTGCTGCCACATTGTTCTTTTTTTTCTTTGTCCTTGTTTAACACCAGTATGTCTGGTCGAGCAGATCAGTCAACAACAGGTAAGTAACTGCCTTCAAGCAGCCGTCTTATATGTGTACACTGCAAACCGTACACATACAGAAAACCCACGTCCCCACGTAGTAGAAAGAAACTCCCCCGGCTTGGACCTGGGTCCTGTCTCACTCCGAGGTCCATGGAAATTTTGAGAAAATTGGCTCCCGGGTGGGCACCGCAGTTGCTTAGCTCCATTGTGGATGCAAAGTGCCATCCTGTCTTATTTCTTAATGATTAGCATGTCCAGTTTGAAACTGGAAATGCCAGAGTTCATTTTTCAGGTCGGCCAGACTTGCGAAGAAAACTTGTTTCCCTCTTGTCCTTCTTCACTCATCCGTACCACTGGGGGTCTTGGTGGCTCTAACATCGACACTGTGAGTCGTATTCAAGACCTCAAGTAGAACTTACCTAAAATTAACTGACCTCAAAAAACACACACACACACACTCACACTCAGATCGGAAATACAAGAGACGGAGCATGTAGACTTTACTAAAACTTCTCCATTCAGTTCACCCGGTTACTTGAAAATGTCTTCCACTATATAAAGTTCATCATTATTATTATTGGGTAAGCCTCCTCACCCAAAAAAATTCTCAGTAGTGAAATAATTGCCGATATGGCTTTGAAATATTAGTACAAGTTGTACAATGGGCTCTCATCCGCAATGCAATACTTGGGGAGCGTGATCTCTCCCAGTGATTTTTGAGGTCAGTCCCCTCCAAAAACAAAAACTACCAAAAACAGGAAAATAACTGACTAAAACTTCCCAAGTGAGTTCGTCTAGTTACTCCAAAGGTCTTCCACGCTATACAGCTTTCACGCCATTATTTTTTGGTGGCCAGCCTCTCTAACGACACTTATCATTCACAGACTTAGCGAAAAGAGGACAGATAAGGCTTTGATATCTTAGTATATATTTCACGGTGGACTCTCATTCATAAAGCAGTATTTAAGTAGCATGGCCCTCCTAGTAATGCTTGGGGGATCAGCTATCTCCCAAAAATAAAAAGACCAGAAATAGAGGACTGTTACCACACGGAGTTCAACGAATCCGGTATACATATCGGACTGGGTGTGCAGTTTCGATGATTTCTCTGAATGCACAGGAAGAAACTGTATCTCATCGTCAGTTAGCTTTGGTCATTCCACCGTTAGCTTTCAGTAACGCTGTTAGAGGATTGGCCATGCTGAAAAAAAAAGTACAAAATACAAAACATTTGATCGCCATTTTCAGTCTTCTAATGATCCTCGGTTATCATTGCCATTTGACAGTTGTTGAGTCCTTCGCGAACTTTTCCTCCATGTGGAAATTACTAGGCCACTGTATGGTAGCAGGACAGGAGGGGGAAATAAGATTTGGAAAAAAAAAAAAACTCTTAAAACACGGACTAAAATTTTAGAATATTATAAAAGCACTGTTAATATTTCCTTCTACATCACAAGACGGTATGGATATGATGGAAATGTGAGCCATCATACTTCTACCCACAATCTTCATCCTTGACACAATACCTCAGTTTCACTATGACTGATTGGTCATTATGTGGTGGGCACGAGGGAAAGTTATATTAACCAGCACTGTGGCAATCCATTTCCTTTCATTTTTTTCTTTCTTGTCCTTTTTCTTCCCTCTTTTCTCTCTCTCTTCTTCTTCTTTTCCTTTTTTTTTGTCCCAGTCTGCCTTGTTTTTGCCCGCTTTTATTTTCCCTCCAGCCTCCAGTGTGGGGTCTTGTAAGCTCCACATGAAAGAATAATGATGAGACGCTTTGGTTCGTAATCGGTTCAACAGCTGTGAAGCTGCACAAAAACCTGGAGGATCCGAGGTGGCCGCTGAGACGCGCGAAGGAGTTCAAAGCATACTCGTATTTTCCCTAACTAACATGCAGCACACTAAATCCAACAATAGGGGTAGTGAAAACCATGAATGGAATGATGAAGTAATGAAGGTCACATATAATACGTTAATTGTTATTCTCATGTTTCCTTTTTTCTTTTATAAATAATTTATTGCCTTTACCGTTGGGTGCTGACAAAAGGTCGTTGCTGGTTTCTTACTTACTTGGCACTTTTTTTTTTTCAGTTACTGTGTTATATTCAGGATGAGTACTTAACTTATGTATTACCCATTTATGCCTCTCCCCAATTAGCCATCTTTTTTCTGTCTGTTGATTTATTACTTTTTCTGCAATAAATCTGTCTCTTTTTCATTTTCCTCAAATCACGACACTTTATCTTTTTATCTTATGCATCTCCTCTCTACAAAGATCAGTTTAGTCTATCATCTGCTTCTCTTCTTCTCAATAAGGACAGTGCTAGACAGTTGCTGGTTTGTGAAGGTAAAACCTCTGACAAAAACGTGGGAGCCAGTACGAAAAAGGCAACCTCCAGTGCCAATGATGGGTGGGTGAGAAAAACGTCTGCTGGTTTGGGCACCTGTGACACATGGGAATGACTAGGGCTCGTATTCTCGCCTGTTAAGTAGGCTCCCTAACACTTCTTCATTTGCGATTTATTTCCAGATATGGCTGGTTACTGTCTTTCTGTACATTGTATATCCAGAGTTTAACAATATAATAAATCATTTATGTAACAGAAGAGGAAAGCAAGGTGCATTAAACAAAACAAAACAAAACAAAATCGCTCAGGAAAAGATACTAGGAAACTTCCTAAACTGAAGGGTATACAGGCCAAGGTACTTCACCACTGCTGGCCACACTGCCTCCTGCCCAGATGTAACTGCTCCCACTTCAGGCTGGGATGCGCCAGTGATCAACCCTTCGACCTGACCATAGAGGTGGTAGTGGAGGGACTGCAAAAATAAGGGATGATACTACTATGGGGAAGGCGGTGGCTGAATCAGTAGAGAGGTGGTCTGCAGTCCTAATGGACCCAGGATCGAATCCTGGCTTGGGCAGGGAACAGTTTAAGAATTTGAATTTCATTTAAGTAGTCTGTGGGGATCTAACAGATGACCAGCCGACGTGTCGTACAAATACCCCCGTTAATACCATTACACCAGTCCTGTATAAGACAGCCTTAGCATGTATTCAATATGGAAAGTGGGTATTAGCGCCGAAGTAGTGACAGGTAGAGGTGTACTGCATGTAGGAGGACCACGGAGCCTTGGGAGCAGGCTGAGAAGCCTATGCTCAAAGTCAGACACGTGAAAAAAAACTACTACTACATCTGCTACTACTACTACTACCACTACTACTACATATAATAATAATAATAATAACGACGACGGCAACGATGACGAAGACGATGATGATGATAATGAACTCACTGATCTTAGTCACTGTTTCGTCCCAGTATTATTATTCATCCCATTCCACTTCTCGGAAAGCCATCAACTTCCTCCTTCCTCCGCCATCATCCAACTCACTTCACTCTTACCCTCGACACTCGAATCAGAGAAACTCATTAAGTCTTTCCCGGAATCTATTCACCCTCCGTCCCCCTCCCAGCTATTTCACGTATACATCCCTCTACGTTACCCAAAGGTGATTACATAAGGTGCTCTCCTACTGTAATCCTCCCTTCCCTTCTACCATTTCTCTAAGCCTCTCCTACCCATTTCCCTTAGTACCGTAATATAGTCATCTTTTGCCATTAACCTCTTGCTTAATGTACCGCCTGAATTCGATTTTCTTGTGCTCATTATTTTCTTCTGATTTACTCAATTTCTATACCTGTTTCAACATTCTCTCTCTCCCTCCCTCTCTCTCTCTCTCTCTCTCTCTCTCTCTCACACACACACACACACACACACACACACCTGTTGTTCGTATATTTATTTTTTTGCCGTTCCCACACTCACATTTTCTCCGATCCCTCCTTGTTTTCCTACACAAATTATCATATTCTGCACCATCTTGCCAATATCTTTCATTCCTTGCCTCATACAACTTAAATATATACTCTGACTTCTACCAGACGCTCCTGTTTGTGAGTCACAGTCTATCTTACTTCCGGGAGCCTCATACGTCCGCGATTTTACGCCCTTCTTCATTTTGTATGAAAATTATTATTAAGAACCCCATATTCTGTGGCTGACACTGCATTTTTTATTTTTTTTAAGATCTAGAGGGCTGGCATTCAAAGACCGTTCGAGACACAGACTTGAAATTTTCAGAAGTAATGTAGCTTGGTTGCAGGCTTCTTTTGCTACAATTTGTGCCGCACTAGCGCGCTCCATGTCATTTTTTTCAAGTTTTGCTCTCCTGCGCAGCAAAAACTGCCGAATGGATTCCTTTGCAAATGTTCCACTACGTAGTCGTCAACATATACTTGTGCACCTGTTTAATGATATTGAGATCCAACAAATACATTTTCAAATATTGGGGAAAAT
>JAGKTI010039145.1:0-10609 GCA_018397915.1 Birgus latro | reverse complement strand
CATTCTCCTGAACAGACTACAGCCAGTCTTCCTAAAGCGTGGGGAAGGAGTATGAATTGTACTGTTTTTCTATAATACTCAGGTGAAAAAAGGATCACGTTTATCTACTAGCTCCTACTAGTATTATAGCCAGACTACCTCTATGGGACCGTAAAGCAGGTTTTGGACTATCAGAGGCCTATTTAGATTGGCCTAGGGTTTAACTATCGGTATGTACAAGGCTATGAAGCAAGCAAGAGCGCGCACACACAAATAACACACACACACACACACACAAACACACACACACACAGAGCGGAGACAATATACCACTTTACGCTCCTATAATTTCCGATATGAGAGTCTTTCTGGGTGTCGCCCGCCCGTGAGCGATCTCTACCCCCGGACCCACTAGAAGGGGGGAGAAAGGAGGAAAGGAGAGAATGGAGGAAAGCGAAAAAAGGAGGAAAGGGAAGAGAGAAGGAAAAGGGGAGACAAGAGGAAAGGAATAAGAGGAGGAATGGGGAGAGAGGGGGGAAAGGGGAGAGAGGGGGGAAAGGAGAGTGGGGGGAAGGAGAAAGAGGGAGAAAGAGAGGTGGAATGGAGAGAGGGAGGCGGCAAGGAAAGAAGGAAGAGGAAAGGAGAGAGAGGTGGAAAGAAGAGAGGGAGGAGGAAAGAAGAGAGGGAGGAGGAAAGGGATGAGACAGACGAACAGACTTGAGGGAGAAAAAAAATCAAGAAAAAAAAACAATCAAGGAAAAATAGGAGAAAATGGGAGAAAAATGACACGAAAACGAAACGAGAACAGGAAGATAACGAAACACAGAGGTGAGAAAAGTGGAAAGAAAAATGGAGAGAAAACGATGATAGAACTGAAAGATAACGAGCGTAAACAAGGTGAGCAATTTAGACGGGGCAAGACAAAGTGTGCCCAATAGGTGACAAACAGCCCCCTCAAATTATCCCTCCACACAAGGCGACGAAACAGCTGAATAATACATAGGGCTCCAGCCAGACACACACGGCGAAAAAAAAAAAATGAGTCGCAGGGAACATAAACCTTCCTGGATCGCTAATAGGCATGTGAGGGGCCCGGGAACATGGGGAGGGAGGGGGGAGGGAAGAGGGACGAAGACAGTGGGAATGAGGAAAGAGGGAAAACCGAAAGAAGAAAGGGAAGAAGAGTGGAGACAGGATGTGAGGAGACAAGGAGAAAAAGAAACCAGGGAGAGTGGCACAGTGGGAATGAGGTGAGAAAGTCGTGAAGAATAAGTGGGAATGAGGAAAAAGAACATGACGTGGGAAGGAGAAGGGGATGAGCGAGGAACGAATAAAGGGAATGGAAAAAAAAAATAAGGAAAGACGTGAAGGAAAAAGGAATGAACATACGAAGGAAAGGATGGGGAGAATGGAGGAAAATGTTAATGAACGAAGGAAGCGATGAGGGAAGTTGTGAAATGGACGAGGAAGGAATGAAAGTAAAGAAAGGAAGAGAGTCATGTGAAAGAGGAAAGATGTAAAAAGACAGGTATAAATAAGGGTGGAAAACTGATGGCACTGAAGAAGAGAAAGGAACTGGAAAAAAGGAGGCACAAAAAGACTAAATAAAGTGAAAAAGGAGAAGGGAAGAGACAGATGCACGAGTTGAAAGGCGTTAAACACGAAGGGAAAGAGGAGACAAGAGGAGATACGGGAAAGGTAATGAAGAAATTAAGTGGAGGAGGAAAGACGGAATGCAAGAAAGGATGAAATAAGTGTGGTGAAAGGTGAAAAGAGAAACGAAAGAGTGTAGGAAAAAATACGGGGAAAAGGAAGAACGCAGGTAAAGGAAAAACGTGGAGGGAAAGAACAAAGAATGAGATGTGACAAGAGAGAAGAGGTAGCAGACGAGAAGGAAAGAAGGATTAAGGGTTCGAAAAAATACGGAAATACCCGGTAAAGGAAAATAACACGACGAATAATGGGGAAATCTTACAAGTTAAAGGAAGAAATACAGGAAAACCAATAAATGCAGAAAAACATATAAAGTGAAGGTGAAGAAACAAATTTAAATTACGGAATAAAGTGCAGTGGCAAAGAAGCAAGTGAGATTAGAAAAACGGGGAGAAGGCACTGATAAATGGAGGATGACCAACAGCTAAGAGAGAAAGTACACAGGGCTGGTAACAAAATAGAAACTATTCTGATAAAGTTAAATAGCGAGAAAGATAAAAGACGACAGGAAAGACGCAAAAGTAAAGTGGCTATCATGTGAGATGGAGAGGAAAGGAGAGAAGAGGAGAATGGTGATCAGAGAAGAGAGGACATCATAGGAAAAAGATATATAAAAAGGAGGATAAACGAAAAAAGCAAGGCGATCACAAAGAAAAGGGCAGGAAACGAAACGATAAGAAAAAAATAAGAGGCAGAGAAATGGAGAGGAGGAAAGGAAAGGAAAGGAAGAAGGAACAGAAGCAATAGTGGAAGAGGAAAAGGGAGAAAAGAGGGGGAAAGGCAATGGGGATTAGGTGGGGGGAGGTGTACATAGATAACGGGTAGGGTGGCACATCAAGGGCATATTTAACACTAGCAAGGCACGAGAGGGGAAGAAAAGGTTGGTGCTCGCAGTAGTATATAGCAACAATACCTCCAGTCCTCCTCCTCTTTCCTTCCTTCCTCCCTCCCTATCTTTTTCTTTCTCCTTCCCTTCCTCTTACGTCCAATCGCCCCTCTTCCTTTCCTCGTATTTACTCCCATTTTCTTCCTACCATCCTTCGTTTCACATTTCTTCTCCATTTTCTCCTCCTCCTCCTCATGGTCTTCTACTGAACCTTTCTTATCTACTTCTCTTTCCTCTCCCTCAGTCTTTGGTTGTTCCACTTCCTTTCCTACTTCGCCTTTTTTCCCTGCATATAACACTTCTCTCACTTATTCTTACCGAGATCCGTTCCTCATTTTTTCTCCCTACCTCCACTCTTTTCCTCTCCCCCCCCAATTCTCCTTGTCACCATCATCCTTCCCTCTCTCTCCCTCAGCACCTTGTTTCTCCCTCCGCCTCTCTTCCCTTCCTCTCCCTCGGCTCACCTCTGTTCTCCCTCCCTCCCTCCCTCGCAGAAGAATGGGCTAGCAATTTATGATCACCTATATCACGAGGCCTGCTACCCCCACCACCACTGCCACCATCACTACCTCTACGTCAACCACCATCACTATATCAACATTAAGTACCGGTAATAGTCGTGCTCCTACTACCGTCTTCGCTACCTCAATGGCGACTAATTCTACAGGTATAAAGGTAACTCGTCGAACCCTACTTAATCTAAGCTTCCTTTAGCTACGGACAGTATCTTCGCTCCGACCTATTGGCGTGGATGGTGAAAGTGCTGTCATTCCCGGCACTCGGCTACTACAGTCCTTAATACCACAGTCCTCACTTCCACAACCCTCACTTCCACTACCAATCTTCACTTCCACTACCACAACTTCGCTTCAAAGATACAACCACCACTATCAAATCTTTTCAGTATTCACTAAGTTATTACCTCTACGACCGACAATGTTAATCATCACTACTATAAAAACACATGTACTACTACAGAAACACTACTACTACTACGAACACCACAAAGAACCTCAAACAGGTTGGTGGTTTTATTTTTCACTATCCCCTGTCGATTTTATTCAGTTGACGACTTTTCAAGGTGTTAGATTTCATTGCTCCCTTCATGATTACAGCTCCTTCTCATTCAGTAGTGTTGTGGAGGCTAGACTGAAAAAATAAATAAGTCATCGCTGTGTCGAGACTATCCGCCACTAACACCAACACCACCACCTTTTACCACCACATTCACTATCTCCACCAAATTCCCTTCACATCTACGACGACCAGCATCAGTCCACCGTTCTCCCAGATTGTCGCCATCGCTACCACTTTCGCCTCCTGCACCATCACCACACTACCCTTGCACACCTACCAGTATCTTTCACCCATCAAAGAAAAGGATAAAAATGAAAATGGTGGGAATGCATAATGTACCCACAGCTCAATACTCAGTCATCGATTAACACTGTCACCGTCACCACAAGCGCTACCACCACTATCACGATAAATATCACCATTACCTCTGCCACACCATCACCTTCACTATTATCAGTCACCATAATTATTTTCACCATCGACAAAACCACAACTGCCACCAGCTCAACTACCACCACAACCACCACAATTACAACAACCATCGCCACAACTATTATCACCACCACAACTACAACTACTAACGGAACACCTACCACCGGCAACGACAACTACCATCACTGAGGCTAGACCTATAACCACTACCACAACTACCACCATCGCCACAACTACCACCATCGCCACAACTACCACCACTCCCACAACTACTACCTCGCCACAACTACTGTACACCAGCGCCACAACTACCACAAACGCAACAACTACCACCACCGCCACAAAAAGCTCCATCGTCACTACAACTGACACCACCACCACGGCTACCACCAACGCCACACCAACCACCACAACCAAAACTACCACTACTACCACATCTATCATTACCACCCCACCTACCACATTGACCACCACAACGACCTTTTTTCAAAGCTGTCGATATTGCCGCTATTACCCCAGCTATCAGTCATCACTACGCCCATGACAATCGACCACCTCCACAACCACCTGAAGTACCTATCACTTACCTATTCTTTGTCTCTTAACACTACAACTATTCCCTTGCATAAAGCCTACCACAAGTACTTATCTTATAACTATTATTCACTTAAAAAAAAAATCCCATTCCCATACATCTACCAGACTACCATAACTATCAATATTTTTTCCCATAATTCTACCGCAACTAACAATAGTTTCTAGTATGCTTCCTCATGTAACACCAGAGCAATCACTACAAAAAAGTAACACATTTGAACAACTACTACAACTACCAAAATCTACTAGTATGTTTCAGGCAGAACTACCAATGCTTTGTCGCACACCTTTTACCATATCTCCTACCTTTGAAACTAACCATACCAAAAAGAAGAAAAAAAAACTTCCATAACTTAACATTCATCAAAACTACTAGTAATTCCTAGCATACTTCTGCCACAGTTACCAACATTTCATGGCACACCTTTCACCGCAACTTCTATGTGAACAACCACTATGCACAAATTAATAATCAAATCTTCCATGTTTCAACAATTACCTCAATTACCAGTATCTCGCGGCATATTTCAACCACCACTACTGTACAAATGTCTCCAAACCTATATCTACAACTACAAGCACCTCTTAGCGTACTTCTGCCACAACTAACACTACCACCACCATCACCACCACCACCACCACCACATCGCCTCCCCTGCCCTAGTTACCATCTCTAAACTCCCATTATCATCCCAGACGCAAGGCACTGGAGAAGAGAAAAAAAATATTCAAGTTATACCCTCAACTTTCCTGAAGAGACTGGAATAGGTTATCTGGGAGGGGTGTGCTGGCGTATGGGAGTCTGGATAAGGATAATGAAGGGGAAGGGGGACCATAGGAAGGAAAGAGAAAGTATAGGGTTTGGATATAGGAGAAAATGGATGGGGATGAGGAGAGAGAATGAATACAATACAAAATGAAAGGGGACAAGGACAGAATATGGATAAAAAAGGGAAAGTGAAGAGGATAAAACAGGATGAGTGAGGAATTACAGGTTATACGTAAATGCAGAGAAGGAAAGGGTACGACAGAGGAAAGAAAAAACAGCGATAGAAGAAGGGTATAAAATAAATATATGGGAGAATTTTTTAATAATAATGATAAAGTCTGATATGGAAAAGTGTTAAAACAGTGATATGAAACAGAAGACGGCAAGTTGCAGAAGGGAAGGAAATCAACGACAAGAGAAGAGGGAATGAGAAATAAGAGGAGAGACAAGGGAGTGTGACAAAAAAGAAAAATGGAGGGAAATAAAAAAAAGCAGGAGAGAAGAGGAATAAACAGAAAAGCATGGAGATGAGAGTGAAGAAAAAGAAACGAGGACGAGAAAGGGGGAAACGAAAGCATTAGAGGAAAACGAAAAAGAAAGGACAAAGATAACATAACGGTACTGCAAGGAAAAAAAAAACGGAAGAAATCCAGCTAAAGCGGAAGGAAGACAAAGGAAGGGTTTAAAGATGGACAAAAAGGATTACAACAAGAGGAAGGGGAGGGTGTGAGCGGAATGGGATGTGATAAGAAGGGGGACTAGAGAAATGGATGATTATAGGTCTTTATAGCCACTTCACACCTCCCTCTCCCCAACTCTCCCCTTATCTCTATACATTCTAGGGTGATTATTGAACAAGATGTGGTTAATTAATGGTGATGAGGGGACAAGCTGGGAGAGAGGGGGTGTAGGGGCGCTAAGGGAAAAAGAAAGGTATGGGAGGGTAAGGGAGAGAAGGAAGGGAATGAAAGTAAGATATGGAGGGGAAAGGGAGAGAAGTAAAGGAAGGTAAGTTGAAGGCAAGAGGAGGGAGTGGAGAGAGAACGAACGGTAAAGATGGGAGACTTAGGAAATGAGGTGAAGGAAAAATGTAGATAACTAAAATAGTGTAGGGAAAGAAGACGGGGATACTGAGTGAAGTGCTAGTAAAAACAAGAGGCAAGGGTGATAAGGAGGCTGAGGGAGTTATACATAAGAATCAATGAGGCAGAAGGAACAGGGTAGTAGGGAAAGGAAGTGGCCGGAAGGAGGAATGAATGGGATAAAATGGGAGAGGGAAAGGGAATGAAGGGAAAGAAGGGAATGAAGGAGGGAAGAGAAAACTAAAAGAATGGAAGATGAATGATAGAAAGAGACAGAAATGAAGGTGGGGAAGGGAGAGTGAAGGGAGGGAAGGGAGAGTGAAGGGAGGGAAGGGAGAGGGAAGGGAGAGTGAAGGGAGGAAAGGGGGGGAGGGGAATAAGCGAAGGGGAATGAAAGACGGGGAGGAGGGATGAAAGAGGGCGGGCTAGATGGGGGAAAGAATAGGGGGAACAAAGAGGAGAGGGCGCCAACAATAGATGCAGTTAATTATGAGGTGGTACGAGGGAGGGAAGGAAGGAGGGGAGAAAGAGGGTGTTTAAGTGGAGGAAAGAGGCAAAGAACGGAGTGAGGCAAGAGGTGACCAGAAGGAGAGGCGGGGGTGTGTGGGCTGTGGTGGGATGGGGAACGGAGATGGATACATAAAATATTTAGGAAGTCCTAGGAAAACGATAAAAGAAACATTAAGACTGCAATAAAGTCAAGAAAAAGAGAACAAGTCGATGATGATAAATGTCTATTCCCGTCACTCAATAACCAACACTTTGACCTTTCTCGTATCCACACTTTGCTTCTTTCAGTTCACGTTTTTGATACTGAGTTTTACACTTATCATATCTATTCAAAACTGCTTCAACTATTCACAGCATCCTAACCATTCTCACATCCATTATTCACAACTCCCTCAACCATTTACATCATATTTACCATCCACACCTCCCTCACACCTCCACCAACCACAACTCAAGTTATATTAAGAGATAAATAAGAGACAGCAGCTCACTATAAAGGCAGAGTTCCCGCCTGACAAATACGGCCAGCACATCAACATACCACATGGGCACATAAACCACACCCGGCTACCAATATAAACCGGTACCACTTCCATCACTCGATATGCCGTCGTACATGAACACCTCAATCAGCACTCCTGTACATTTCTCACACTTTTACGCCAATATCCTGTACAACGCATCTTTCGGCCATCAACAGCCTCAGTATCTTTTCTCATATTTTCACATCCTTTCATCTCATTCCGAATATCTTTTACCTATCACTTTTTTCCTTACAATCTTTGAGCGTACAACTAACTCAATATATCTATATTTAATTCCTTAAAATAATTAGTTCACCTTATCTACTGGCAACCTGTAATTAATCGCAGCAAACAGAATATCTCTTGAATTACCTATCACCTTACTACCAGAATCCTTTTAGCATAAATTGGACTCAGTATATTTACCGTCTTAGTTCATCTACTACATGGGGTTCCTCCTTTGCTGAATAAAACTGTGTGGCTGTAGCACGAATAAGTTTAAAGAAATTATAATACCGAACGGGTTAATGGAATTTCTAACCCATTCATATCGATGGGTCTCTCATACACAGAATAAACCTATCTGGAGGAGGCAACAATAAACTATTAAAAATTTCATCGTATCTAGACCTAACAAACTACCAGCATCCATGACCTTCAAAACAAAGAATTCCATGTCTGCCGGTCTTTCGAAAACCACTCCTTTACTTAAGACTCATCACTCCACACGCTAAATCCACCACTCATCACACCATGCCAACACCACACCACAGCTACCATCTCTTACTATATCCATCAACCCAAACACCATGCCTACCAAACAACCTTCTTATACTAAATACATACCTAAAACACTACAATCTAAACCCTTCTCACACTAGAGCAATCATACTAATTTTTAACATCACATACGCCATGATACCTGCCTCCACATCAGAGCCACCACCACCACACACCATATCCAATTACTGTCTCTAACTACGCACAGCTTCCTCCCCCCTTCCCTTCTACTACAGCTTTCTACATAGTGACACCCCCGTGCACCACAAACCCACGCACTCCAAAACATTTACCTCCAAACCACACCATGCTCGTAAGTCACACCCTTGACTCACCATACCCAACTCCTAAAACTACCTAGATACATCACATATAACACAGCTACTGTAAATCATATCCCCCACACCATACCAGACCCCAACACCATACTTCCACTCACCGACAGATATCCCATACCCAACATATTCCCACATCACACCATATCCAATACCTAACAACATCCCAGTACTTTCTTCAACTCGATCACCACAACTCGTACACCACACGAAGTATGTATCACCTCACTATCTTATATCACATACTACAGCATAATCCCTCATACATCACACCATACCCCTCACCCCCCTACCACACCACCAGACCATACTATACCATATCCCATACTACAGTATAATCCCTCATACACCACACCAAACCATACCCCTCACCCCTCTGCCACACCACCAGACCATACTATACCATATCCCATGCCACATCGTATTCTTCACCCTCACACCACACCCCTCACCGCACTGCACCTTACCAAACCTACCACCCATACACCAAACCTTACCCGCACCCCACACTGCTCTACCGTACCATCCCTATACGATACCATACCCCATCCCTATACCACAACACGCCTAATGCCAAACGCCAACATACCCCCACCACACACCCACATTCCTTCATCCAAAGACCGAGGGGTGCTAATAGGTACGTGTGAGATTGGTCAGGCATGGCGGTAAGGGCGAGAGTTCTATGGTGGACGGACGGAGCCCTCGTCTCTAGGGACCCACACACTCACCAAGCGTCATGAAATTTGCAAATGGAATCCCAGAAGTGTGTATTTGTGACTGTGGGGGCGCGGGGGGTTGGATGGGGACTGTGAGGGTGGGGGTGTTTTTGTGGGAGGTTGTGTTGGTGGAAGACTGCTGTGCGTGTGGGGGTTGTATGTGTGTGAGGTTTTGTGAGTGGGGTGGGGGTAGGACTGTTCGCATGTTTGGGATATGCCTCTGGAGGGGTTGTGGGCCTGTCTGGGGTTTTGTGCGTGTATGGCTCTGCGTGTTCGTGTCAATGTTTAAGTCCGTGAGTGAAGATAAATGTGTGTTTGATCTGTAGTAAAAAGTACATAAAACGGGGTGTAAATGAATATATTAATGTGCGTGTTTGTATGCCCATATAAAAGTATGTACGCTTAAGAATTATATGTACGAGTGTCCGTCTTTATTTTATTTTTTACTCTTTGTTTACGCATGAACGCTGAGTAAGTGTGTGTCTGGAGTGTGTGCGCGTGCTGTTATCGGTCTATTGGCAGTGCTATAAATCGTCCTCATTCGATTCCAAGTACTTTCACACCTCCATCCTGTGTTGCCTGACAGCTTGTTCAACTCGGGATGTGGGCAAATGGAAGAAAATGTGAAGAGAGGGACAAGGAAAACGAAATGGGACAGTGGGAGATGGATAATGTGAAGCGAGGAGAGGATGGATGACGGGATGAGATGAAAAAAAAAAAATGGAGAAACAAGGATACAAAATGAGGACGATACGATGCGGAGAAACACGTAAATGAAGCTAAAAAGTAAATGGTCGACGAATGGTACACTGCAAGAAAGAAAATAGACGAAAAAAGGAGAAACGAAACCTGACAAGATGGAGAAGAAGGGTACGAAAGGAAACCAGAGAATATAAGATCAAGAAAGACAGAGATATAATAGAAATAAGAAACGGACGAAAAATCAAGAAAAATGGAAGAGGAAAGAAAAAAAATGAATACAGAGAGCGAAGTGAAAAATAAGAACAAAGAATGGGGAGTAGAGAGAGATCACGGAAGAGAGGAGACGAGTCGAAGGCTGGTAAGGGAGGGACACGAAAACGATTGCTGGAAAGAATAGGCAACAGAGGGGTCTAATCTCCCCTCCGTGAGTGAGTGGTGTGGTTAGATGGTGGGATTTGGGCTGGATATCCCGTTAACTGTGAAGGTGAGGGATGAGGAAGTGTG
>JAGKTI010039144.1:0-10609 GCA_018397915.1 Birgus latro | reverse complement strand
TCTAAGTCTGCCGAAGAGGTGGCTAGGGTGTTTGTGGAGCGAGTCATTTGTGTTTACGGAACTCCACAACAATTAGTCACTGATCGGGGAACTGAATTTGTTAACAAGGTGTTTCAGGAATTGGCACGTTTGTTGCATATGAAACATGTGAACATTACTCCTTATCACCCATCCTCTAATGGATTGGTTGAGAGGGCAAATGGCACCATCATTCAAATAATACGAACCATGGTGGACCAGAACGCTAATCACTGGCATAGAATGGTACCAGTTGCTATGATGGCTTATAACTCTGGATATAATCGGACTATCCATGATTCTCCTTACTTCTTGCTGTTTCTCAGGGACCCACAAATGCCTTATCATGTAGTGCAGGACCCATCTTTGAAGTACAACCTTGAGGATATACCTAATTTATTTGCCGCCATGGCAACAAAGGTTTTCGAAAGATGCCAGGACTTTCTCGATCGTGTGAGCACAGAGAATGAGAACAGAAGGGCGAAGCGATGTATAATGAAACCACTTATGGTAGGGGACCGTGTTTATGTGAAGACTGTTCCTGCCAGGGGGGTGGCAAGGAAATTGCAACCTTTGTTTTCAGGACCCTATCGTGTAATTGATCGGGTAAATGATGTTGTTATCAAGGTTCGTCCTATACATGGGGAGAAAGTAACCACTTTACACACTGACAGGGTGAAGGTGGTCAAGGAGGAGTGTATTACGAGGAAGCAAAATCGTAATGCAAGAATGGCTTATCCTATTCATGAAGGTGGAGAGACTAGGGATGAAGGGGAAAATGAAGGTGAGGAGATGAATGAAGACGAGTGCATCCCAGGGCCTGTAACTGACTTTAGTTTACCTCCTTCACATGTAAGTCAGGCTACAGGTAATGGTGTAACTGGCAACTCGGCGGGTTTGCGGCAAGCCACCACTGAGTCTCAAGGCCAGCCACCACTTCCCTCACCTCCACACCATACCACACCTCACACTCCACCACATTGCAGATACAGTTTGCGGTCACATTCTAGTGTCCCAGACTACCCGTTGTGTATGGATAGACCTATTGAATATCTGACTGCACAAGCAGAGGCACCTGGTGTGACTGAAACACAGACTGAAGTGACTGAGGACAACACAGGAGACATGTAGTTTTTACTAAATGAATAAATGATAGTCAGGTGAACTTGTGGTTATGTTTTATGAATCTCTTGCAGATGATTGCTTGGGTTTGGGTGAGTCCATCCCAATTGGAATTGATAGGACCACGAGAGGAGACACCTGCCAACTTGGGATTGGTGTTTTCACCTGCAGGTCGTTTGATGATCACAGGAAATAACTATGTAGTTCCATTTGTACTTAATAAGGAGGAGTTGTTCTAACCTTTACTTGTTGCTCGCGACTTGAGTGATGCCATATTGTGGAATGTAGGCCAGATGGATAATGGCAGCGCTCTAGTTGCTTCATTACGGAACACTGTGCATGCATTTCAAATTGAATTTGATGCTCGCTATCAGGATTTGAGCAATTACATAGACTATCTCATGTCAAATCATCCATGGAGTCGCCGCTCCAGGAGGGGTGTGATCGACATATTGGGGCAGTTTGCCAGTGTTTTGTTTGGAACAGCTACTCAACAACAGGTTGATGACATTCATGCTAGATTAGGGAGCCTTGAGATGATGTCAGAGAAGGAGAGATCAGTATTAAATGTTCATTCCAAGGTACTGAATAGTACAATAAGGAATGTGTCACATATGCAGGCAGCATGTTGAAGATACAGAAGGCTGCAGATATTCCTTACAGTATCATACAATTGTATTCACTGAAGACCTTAGAGTTGGAAAATGAAGTAAAGATGTATGAGGCTTTGTTTAACTTTCAACTCGCCCTGTCTGACATCATAGCTGATCATTTTAGAATTAAGTTGAGTGACAAGCCAAATGGTTTCCTGTAAGCCAAGAAACCATTTACAACGCTGGGTGGTAACCACATAACCAAACCATACGTGCTCCCTACGTGTGAGCAAGTGGGTTGGTTGAGGGTTAGTGCCCCTCCCTGTAAAACAAATAACTCAAAGTCAAATGGCCACCCCTTACGGGATTATGGCGTCTGGCAATAGATAGATAGATAGATACAAGAAATGCTTCAGGCTAGGCTGAGTTTAGATATTGTCCCTAACAAAATCTTGTTGGAATTATTGGGGAATATCTCACTCAAGGAGCCGGGTCTACTTTTCCCAGCGATGCCAGAATATCTAGCACTGTACCGTGACATCATCAAAGTTGTACCTCGAGGTTACATGTCAGCTGTGTGCTTTTACTTACTAATACCGGTGTTGGGTGACCCTTCTGATGTATTTGACATCTTTAGGATCACCTCACTTCCTTACAGTGTGCCTGCTACGGAGGTCTACGTGAGAGTACTTCACCAGTTTAACTTCCTTGCTTTCACGAAGACCGCCTCCATTATGTGCTGTTTCAAGATTTCACCAGTTGCAGGGACCACCAGGACTTGGTGATCTGTGAATCTTTGGGATCCGTTTATCACGTGACCACCCCATCTTGTGAGAGTGATTCTTTTCTCAACAGAAACAATGCTACAAAGCTCTGTAGGAAAGAAATCTTAACTTCGTTCAGTCCAGTTTTTGTGAAACTGAAAAATCATTGGTGCTTCTCGACAGCACAACCTTTGTATTTCACTTTAAAGTGTGCCGTAAATCCTATTAGGAAGACAGTGCAAATTGTTAAGGGAGTAGGTAAATTGGTCTTGGGAGATGGCTGTAGTGCTCACAGTGAAGCCTTGACCCTTCCTGCTTATGCAACTCTCACTGTAGAAACTAAGCTCACTGTTTACCCCCATCTCCTAAACCTCAGTACCTCACTCACATATGCTGAACTTACAGCTATCAAGGACTTACCCACTTTAGGACCTAACCTTAACATTACTCCTCTGTTTCTGGATGATCTCCTTAAATATCAAAGTCAGTTGAAGTTGATTGAACCTCTCAAACTCTTCGGTTCCTCCACTTTCTTCTGGTACTATGTCCATGCTGGAATAGCTCTCTTTCTAGTTCTCCTGTCCGCATATATCCTTTACAAGTGTTACACTAATGGCTGTGGGTGTACATGTTGCAGACTTGAGTCCATACTCAGATGTCAACGTGCACAGAACCCCACCATGCTCTACTCACGACGAGGACGTGTGATTTCATCTTTGGGGGGAGAAATGTCGGGAAGCCGACAAGCCTCCCCTCAGGCAGATGTAAGCAGACACACAGCTGTAACAGGTGTGGAGACGAGTACACCTGCTGGATGTGAGTTTAGAGTGAAACACGGACAGAAGAGAGAGAGTAGGGAGTTCGATGTCAACTCTACATATAGTTGCAGACGATAGAGGGAGGTGGAGTAAGGAAGGAAGGTTGAGAGATAAAGCAAAAGCAAGCTGAAAGAAGGTTGAGAGAGAGAGAGAAAGTAAAAGCAAGCTGAAAGCAGGAGAGAGAGAAAGAGGAATGATGGTGGTATTGGTTAGATGTTTATGCAGACATGTGCTGATCTATGCAATTTGCACTGTGAGAACACATGCTGACACAGCGTTGGGCTCGGGCCTCTACGGTGGATGACACGCGGGTGACGTGTGGATGAGGGCGGTGGATGAGTGGGTGAAGCCATCACCCACCTCACAACCATGTGACCTGCTGATGAACATCGGCAACCCTTGAGGCCAGGATAGGTTACGGAGGTCAGTTGAAACTTAGAGCTATTCAGAGCTCTGGGTGATGCTGTGACGGGAGGACGCAGCCTGACGTAGCCTGGGGCAGAGACACGTTGCGAGGGACGTCACTGTGTAGCCGAAAGGGAGTAGAGTTCCAGGGGCGACATGAAAGTACTTCTGTTAACAGTGAGTTAAAAGTACAAGCTTATTGTAATCGCGGGTACAACTTGTGAACAGTGCTATTAATTTGTCTGTCATCTGGGACTGGTAAAAAGGGCTCCTAGTTAGAAACGGAAGGAGAGAAGATTTTAAATGTTTAAATGTGTTTATCTTGTACTAGTGTAACAGTGTAACTTTATATAAGTGAATAAAGAGAGTGCTTTACTTATAACAGCACTAGTAATTATTATAGGATTAAATATATAAGCTTGATTTTAAAGCACAGAACTTTTATGAGAACTTTAATTAATATAGTGTTAGTAATAAAGTGAACTGAGTGTAGATGTTTTAGTGCGGTTTCTAGCACGGAACTTTACATGAAGTGAAATGAGGTGGGAAAATACCTCATGACTTTTATGTATGTAAATATTTTGTGAATACTCTTTTTATAATTAAAGCCTAGAAAAGCCATATCATTTTTTCACTTCTTCCAGTTCCCAGTTCTGTGTATAGTGGTGTATAGTAGAGACCGAAGTCGCGCATTGCCAGTGTCTAAATGATTCATGCTACCAAAGTATTAAATACGGGAGGATAATATTCCCGAGATAAATATCATTTCTGTATCAAGGGAGGGCGCGACATCTGGTAGCAGCGGTTGGGATAGCAGCGCTGCGACATCTGGTAGCAGCGCTGGGGATATAGTTATTTTAATTGTTATTCCCAACTCTGAATAATTAAAGGAAATAACTTAAAGGAACTGGAAGGAAGAAATAGTGAATATTTTTTTCTTTTTTAATTTGTTCTGCAAATGAGTGATTTTGATTGGAAGGGCGATCCAAACCCAGTTGAGGAATTAGTTGATTCAGACGATTTTGACTCTGTTTCTGCTGATTTTGACTCTGTTTCTGTCGATTTTGACTCTGTTTCTGATGATTCTGACACAGAAGACTCTGACACAATGACTACAACACCTGTTAATCCTAACCCTTCGGGTAGTACTGGGGGAGATATTGCACAGTTATCGCAGCAATTGTCACAGGCCATCTCAGATAATAGTAAGAATCCCATACAACAATTGGGGGCTATGAAATATTTTTGTAGTTCAAAATTTCACTCCTCAACGGAATATCCAGGAAAACGATTGGAGCCAGATGTTATGATCTGGTTAAATGACATAGAGATGAGGACCGATGATGATACAAAGTGGACTACGAAAGGGCGAATGGAGGTGGCTAGGACATTTTCACTCGGTCCTGTGCAAGAGATTATGGAGATTTTAATCCGGGAATCTCGTGAGGACTGGGATAGGTTCAAAGATCGTGTGCGGCAACAGTATTATGCCGAGGAAAGTTTGGACGTTACACCGGGAGTTACTTACGGCAAAGCGGAACCCTGGGGAAACCCCACTTCACTACTTCTACAGGTTACAGAGTCTGGGGTATAGGATTGTTAGAGTACGTGCAACTTTCCGGGAATCAGTGGATCTTATCATTGTTAATAATTTTTTGGACATGTTTCCTAAGCAATATGTTGCACATATTCCCCAGAGCAGGTACAGTAACCCAGTAGAGATAGCGAAGGAAGGAGTCAAGTGGGCAGAGAAGACAAATTCGCCTCTGTCAGAAGACAATGTATTGAAAGAAAAGAGACAGGGAATGATTGCTAGTGTGAACCCGAGTGCAGGTAGTGTGAGTGCGTCGCCTAGGCCAAAGGTTCAGCCGAACACTGGGGCGGGCGAGGAATCGTTTGAGTGCGAGTGGCGGCACAGAAATGCATCAAGGTTCATGCGGTGCCGGTTCCTGTGACAATAATGATTGCCGTAGGTGTGGGAAGCCAGGGCACTTCGCCAAATGGTGTCGTGCGGACAGGCCCCTCCAACGGGGGAAATATGATCATTTGTCACAGGAGCAGAGGAAAAGGATTAAATGTTTTTGTTGCTCCATGACAGGACATCGAGCTGAGCACTGTGCAGTCCGTGTAGATAATCCTGGACAGCCAGTAGCTAGATGTAGGGAATGTCAGAGTACTACACATAATACAGATCAGTGTAATTGGAAAAGGACTAAGTCACCCGATGAAGAAAAAAAAAAGCCGGACGAATCGGGTTGGGGAACTTAGTAATTGTCGCAACGAGTGATGAAGTAGCGAAGTTGGCGGTGGTAAAAGGTATGTGTGGGAATTTACAGTGTGAGATACTTCTGGATACAGGAGCTTGTAAATCTTTGATTAGCCAACAGACCTATGAAATTGCGTCAGGGCCTGATACTAATCTCCGACCTTATTGAGGCGGTGGTTTGGTGTCCGCTAGCAGTGATGCAATGGACATATTGGGATTGGTGAATTTCCAGGTAGAATTAGGTGATAGAAAATATGATCAGGAATTTTTGGTAGTGAGGGATCTACCCTCAGCCGTTTCCTTAATTTTGGGAGTTGATTTCATATTCACACATAGCCTAAGTATCACTGCCAACCCGCTATGTGTAAAAGTTGGGGAAGAGGAACTTGATTTGGTGACCGAGGGAGGGAGTGTTTCTCGCGTAGAGTTCAATCCTTCCTTTGTGATGACCGAAGCGGTTCCTTCATCCGAGGAAAAGGAGGAAGAGGATTTTGTGACAAGTCAGTGTGTCACGAATGAGACAGACATTCTGGAACCTTACACATACAGAGCAATAACGTTAAAGACAGCGTTAAGTGGGTGGGAGGTAGGAATGTTTATGCCAAACACTGGTAGTTTGATTGCGGCAGTGTTGTGGCCAGGCATTGTAAGTCCAGTGGATAATAGGGCAACAGGGGAAGGAACATGTTTCACTGTCGCATATGCGAATTTAACCCCTGACCGGATATTTATAGATGGAGAATTTAGGGTAGGTACTGTATCCCCTTATGAAGGAGTCAGGTGGGGAGAGGAACAAGTGAGTCCAGAGGGAGATCAGATCACTAGTGTAATGAGTGAGGATAGACTCCGGAAACTGTACACGGAGGTAGATCAGATAACCATTCCTTCTAGCCGAGAAAACGAAGCATTAAAAAGGCTAATAAGGAAACACCCAAATGTGTTTGCGTTGCCCGAGGACCCACTTACCACCTCACCCTACTTCTATCATCACATATGTGCGGATGGACTGGTAGTGAACCGTAGGCCATACCGTATACCAACGAAGTGGAATGATCAAGTACGTAAGCAACTTGAGGATTTATGTAGACAGGGGATTATCAGGCCTTCTCGTTCACCTTATTCTTCACCACTAGTTCCAGTAGTTAAGAAGGATAGTGGTTTGCGGATCTGCTTAGATTTTAGACATTTAAATAAGCAGATAGTTACAGATCCTTACCCTTTGCCCAATACTGAGCATATTCTTTCACAGTTAGGTGAGAATAAGTACTTCAGTAATTTAGACTTGAAGCAGGGTTACCACCAGATATCTTTGGATGAGGAGTCTAAGCCTCTCATGGCTTTTTCCTCACCTGAAGGGCACTGGGAATATTGTAACCTTCCTTTTGGATTAAAAGATGCGCCGGCTTTTTTCCAGCGTATAATTAATGAAGTCATGATTGGTCTCACGGGAAAGATAACCCATACTTTTTTGGATGACATTATCATTTATGGGAAGACGTTTGATGCTCATGTACATAACCTAGATGAGGTCTTGGGACGTCTTGAAGGGGCAAAGCTAACTATTAAATTGCCAAAGTGTAGTTTCTTTAAACAGGAAGTATCCTTTTTAGGTCATGTCATCACCACTGAGGGATTACGCCCTCAGCCAGAGAAAATCTGTGCAATCCAAGATATTGCGGTTCCTAGTACATTGAAAGAACTCCAGAGTTTGTTGGGGTTAGTGAATTATTATCACCGGTTTGTGGAAAATTTCTCCCAGATAGCGGCACCACTCACGAAACTTACTCGTGGAAAAAGGGACATGAAGAACACGCAACAGCGCGTGGAGTGGAGTGTGGAGGCACGCCGCGCGTTTTGTGAGCTTAAACGGAAGTTAGCGGAAGATGTATTGCTAGCTTTTCCTCGCTTTGATAGACCTTTTGTGTTAACTACAGACGCCAGCGGTACGGCGATTGGCGGAGTTTTGCAACAGAAAGATGATCAAGGGTTCCTTCGGCCATTAACTTTTTTCAGCCATGCTCTAAACAAGGCAGAGTTGAACTATGCTATGATAGAGCAGGAAGCGCTGAGCATTGTTTATGGGTTGAAGGTGAACAGACCACTTATCTTGGGCTATGAGATATTGATTCAGACCGATCATCGACCTCTTACTTGGTTGTTTAATGTAAATGCAGCTTCAGGGAGGATTGCAAGATGGCAAATCCAGGTAGCCGAATATGACATCAAGGTTGAATATTTACCAGGGCAGCAAAATATCGTAGCGGATGCTCTATCCCATTTGAGAACGACTCAGTCTAGTGATGAAGATGAAGTTGCACTACTTGTGAGTTCAGGCACTGTGGAAATAGACACAATAGATTGAGATGTCACTGAGATAAGGCGACAACAGGATACACACCCAGTTTGGGGTAGATTAAAGAGTTATTTGCGGAATGAGACAACGGAGGTACCAAAATTGCCAGCAAAGTTAGATTGCTTTCATTTGTTGCCAAACGGTTTGCTCTATAAGAAGGAGAGTCGGTCATTTGGCATAGGGGAAGTATTCCAAATTGTAGTCCCAGAAGATAGCGTTCATTCTGCACTTAGACTAGCTCATTGCTTACCGTTATCTGGTCATGGTGGAACCAGGATTACTTTAACTCGCGTGAGACGGTTTGCATACTGGCCTCAGATGGAGAGAGATGTCGTGGAATTTTGCAAACAGTGTACCCAGTGTATACGTTCGAAGCGTTCGGAGGACGCCCCAAGCCCGCTTCTCTGTTTCCCCGATGTCACTGCCCCATGGGTCAGGTGTCATATGGATTTGATTGGTCCACTAAATAGATCAGAGGAAGGGCATTATTATGTCTTAACTTTCATTGATGCGATGACTCGATTTCTCATCGCGGAACCATTAAACTCTAAGTCTGCCGAAGAGGTGGCTAGGGTGTTTGTGGAGCGAGTCATTTGTGTTTACGGAACTCCACAACAATTAGTCACTGATCGGGGAACTGAATTTGTTAACAAGGTGTTTCAGGAATTGGCACGTTTGTTGCATATGAAACATGTGAACATTACTCCTTATCACCCATCCTCTAATGGATTGGTTGAGAGGGCAAATGGCACCATCATTCAAATAATACGAACCATGGTGGACCAGAACGCTAATCACTGGCATAGAATGGTACCAGTTGCTATGATGGCTTATAACTCTGGATATAATCGGACTATCCATGATTCTCCTTACTTCTTGCTGTTTCTCAGGGACCCACAAATGCCTTATCATGTAGTGCAGGACCCATCTTTGAAGTACAACCTTGAGGATATACCTAATTTATTTGCCGCCATGGCAACAAAGGTTTTCGAAAGATGCCAGGACTTTCTCGATCGTGTGAGCACAGAGAATGAGAACAGAAGGGCGAAGCGATGTATAATGAAACCACTTATGGTAGGGGACCGTGTTTATGTGAAGACTGTTCCTGCCAGGGGGGTGGCAAGGAAATTGCAACCTTTGTTTTCAGGACCCTATCGTGTAATTGATCGGGTAAATGATGTTGTTATCAAGGTTCGTCCTATACATGGGGAGAAAGTAACCACTTTACACACTGACAGGGTGAAGGTGGTCAAGGAGGAGTGTATTACGAGGAAGCAAAATCGTAATGCAAGAATGGCTTATCCTATTCATGAAGGTGGAGAGACTAGGGATGAAGGGGAAAATGAAGGTGAGGAGATGAATGAAGACGAGTGCATCCCAGGGCCTGTAACTGACTTTAGTTTACCTCCTTCACATGTAAGTCAGGCTACAGGTAATGGTGTAACTGGCAACTCGGCGGGTTTGCGGCAAGCCACCACTGAGTCTCAAGGCCAGCCACCACTTCCCTCACCTCCACACCATACCACACCTCACACTCCACCACATTGCAGATACAGTTTGCGGTCACATTCTAGTGTCCCAGACTACCCGTTGTGTATGGATAGACCTATTGAATATCTGACTGCACAAGCAGAGGCACCTGGTGTGACTGAAACACAGACTGAAGTGACTGAGGACAACACAGGAGACATGTAGTTTTTACTAAATGAATAAATGATAGTCAGGTGAACTTGTGGTTATGTTTTATGAATCTCTTGCAGATGATTGCTTGGGTTTGGGTGAGTCCATCCCAATTGGAATTGATAGGACCACGAGAGGAGACACCTGCCAACTTGGGATTGGTGTTTTCACCTGCAGGTCGTTTGATGATCACAGGAAATAACTATGTAGTTCCATTTGTACTTAATAAGGAGGAGTTGTTCTAACCTTTACTTGTTGCTCGCGACTTGAGTGATGCCATATTGTGGAATGTAGGCCAGATGGATAATGGCAGCGCTCTAGTTGCTTCATTACGGAACACTGTGCATGCATTTCAAATTGAATTTGATGCTCGCTATCAGGATTTGAGCAATTACATAGACTATCTCATGTCAAATCATCCATGGAGTCGCCGCTCCAGGAGGGGTGTGATCGACATATTGGGGCAGTTTGCCAGTGTTTTGTTTGGAACAGCTACTCAACAACAGGTTGATGACATTCATGCTAGATTAGGGAGCCTTGAGATGATGTCAGAGAAGGAGAGATCAGTATTAAATGTTCATTCCAAGGTA
>JAGKTI010039143.1:0-10609 GCA_018397915.1 Birgus latro | reverse complement strand
GCATTAAAATTTCTTCAGCTGATGTATTTTCTGCCATCACTGGCCTCAATATTAACAAGGCATATGGGCCTGATGGAGTCCCTCCTGTTGTCCTCAAAAACTGTGCTTCTGTGCTTACACCCTGCCTAGGTAAACTCTTTCCCCTTTGTCCATCAGCTTGTAACTTTCCTTCTTGCTGGAAGTTTGCTCGCATTCAGCCAGTCCCAAAGAAGGGTGACCATCCCCAACCCTCTAACTATCGTCCAATTGCTTTAACATCCTGTGTCTCAAAAGTTTTCGAATCAGTTCTTAACAGAAAAATTTTAAAGCATCTTTCCTGTGACAACCTTCATTCTGATCGTCAGTATGGGTTCCGTCAGGGACGCTCCACTGGCGATCTTCTCACCTACCTTTCAGACTCCTGGTCATCCTCCTTTCGGGACTTTGGCGAAAGCTTTGCCATTGCACTTGACATCTCAAAGGCTTTCGATCGAGTCTGGCATAAATCTTTGATTTCCAAACTGCCCTCCTACGGGTTCTATCCTTCTATCTGTGCCTTCATCTCTAGCTTCCTTTCTGGTCGTTCTATAGCTGCTGTTGTAGACGGCCATCGTTCTTCTCCTAGACCTATCAACAGTGGTGTTCCTCAGGGCTCTGTCCTATCACCAACTCTCTTTCTTTTATTCATCAATGACCTTCTAAGCTGTACATCTAACCCTATCCACTCATATACTGATGATTCCACCCTTCACCTTTCCATTCGGTTCCTGCAACGCCCATCTCAGCAGTTACTTCAGCAAACAAGGGATGAGGCTATGGCACACCTAATGTCTGACTTGGCTCATATCTCTGATTGGGGTAAAAATAATCTTGTTATTTTTAATGCATCAAAAACTCAGTTCTTACACTTATCAACCTGACAAAATCTTCCTCAGGATTACCCACTAATGTTTAATAATGCCCAGCTTAGTCCTGCTTCCAAGAGATTAGGTGTGCTGGGCCGACTCCGAACTTTCTTTACCCCTGCACAGATGTTGACCTTGTACACAGGTTTTATTCGCCCGTGTATGGAGTACAACTCTCATGTGTGGGGAGGCTCCCCACATGCAGTTCTTCTCAATAGGGTGGAGTCAAAGGCTTTTCGTCTCATTAACTCTCCTCCTCTTACTGATTCCCTTCAATCTTTGTCTCTTCGCCGCACTGTTGCTTCTTTCTCTCTCTTCTATCGCTGCTTCGATGGTCACTGTTCCTCTGAACTGTCTGCTTGCATCCCTCCACCTCTATGACGGGCACGTAGTACCCGTCTAGCAACAAACTCTCATCCCTTTTCTGTCCAGCTCTCTAATGCAAGAGTTAACTGTTACTCCCATTCCTTCATTTATGCAACTGGTCATCTCTGGAACTGTCTCCCTCTGTCTGTATTCCCTACTTCCTATGATCTCCAATCTTTCAAACGCTGTGTGTCCAGGCATCTCGAAATGAATGGATCTTGAATTTGGCTCTCTTTTGTATTGTTTTTACTTTTTCTTGGAAGGAACAGTTATGCAGGCCCTGGCCTTTGGTTCCTTCTTCCTTGCATTAAAAAAAAAAGCTCTCCCTATCACCAGCATTCCCATTCCCCTCGGTAGTACCACCCTGTTTGGCCCATGCTACAGCCTCCTCCTACCAGTATAAATAACCTGAAAGAGAGAGTAAAGTAAAATGAATAATAGAATAAGTAAATAAATAATGCATGACACTATGTATGGGTACGTTGAGTTAATTAAAGTAAAATGAATAATAGAATAAATAAATAAATAATGCTTGACAGTATGTACGGGTACGTTCAGTTAATGGGGCGTCCTTGGACACAGTGTGGAAATTGCTAGTGCACAGTGTGGATGTTCAGGGGTGGTGCAGCAGCCTTTCCTGGTGCTGTTAAGGTAGGCAGCAGTAATCAGGCCCCAGCTCCATTCATTCCACTGAGACTAGGAACTTTCCCATGCGGGGAAAAAAAATGGTGGTCACTTAACTAACAGGGACCTTCAGTGATCAACAGCCCATCACAGATTGAAAATATGAGTAGTGACCATTAACTCAGGGCTATCTGTGCATATCATACTCTGTGCATATACTATATTTGCATTTAATAAATTGATCCAGGCTCAAAAAAAAATAAAATAAAAATTTATACATACACAAATGGACTTTGATTCTGACCACTGCCAAATGGTGGTCCGAAAGTCCACTTCCCCAACCTCTATATACTTTTGCATCCATTACACACCTTCTCATCCTTTCATCCACACACACATAATCACTCATTGCCTTCCGTTCATTCAGTTCACCATCCACCCTTCTCAACACTCGCCATGTATACGTATACGTATGCCTCATTTTGTGCCTGAAGAGAGTATTAGCTATCACCAACCCCCTCCCGGCATAAATGTCCACTAAAGGACTGCCATTCTCATCCATCTTTGCAGGCACACCCCGCTCACCAACCACTCCATCCACCTTCACATTCCCTACTTTTCCATTCATGCCTCCAATCAAAAACACTCTTTCATTCCTTTCAAACTTTTCCAAGCAGGCTTCCACATTTGTCCAAAACTCTTCTCTCGCTCTCCTTGCATGATCTTGCATTGGCGCATACACGCACACAGTCGCCCTTATTTGTAGTCCAACTTTCATTCTTACCCACACAATCCTTGAGCCAACCGAGCCATACTCTCTTATATTCTTCTATCTGTTACTCACAACAGTACATATTCCTTCTTTTGCCCTCTCATTCTCACCTACTCCCGTGCATATACCTCATCCATACTCCCATTCTCTCACACTCTCACCTCGCCATTTAGTTTCAGTTAATCCACATACATCCACTTTCGCACCCTCAAGCACCTGTACAATCTGTCTTTCTTTCACCTCATCATTTATACCCCTTACATTCCACGTCGCTATCCATACCAAGTCCTTTGTACGGTCCTTAGTCGTCAGCTTTTGGTCAGTCCTGGTCCGAGGCTTCTTGTTCGTATTTTTAGTTAGTTGTTTTACAGGGTGGGGCACTAACCCACCACCAGCCCTTTTAGTCGCCTCATACAACAGGCAAGGATACTGGGGGAGTACTCTTGAAATTCCCCTTCCCCCAGGGGGGGTATGGTATGTAAACAAATTGGTCATTGACCTTGGTTAAACTGTGGGGTTTCAGGACAGTCCGCTGTCAAGTCAATTCGCCGTCACAACAGTAACAATACAATTCGCCGTCACTAATGAAGACAGCTATGGGTGACGCTAGAATATAATTCAAAGTCGACTACAGTGAGGAAGAAACAAGTTAAACATTGACTAAAGGTGCAACTAATGAATAATTTCCAGAGTCTATGCTCTTGAACATAGACCTTGATGTATCCCCCTGAAATATAGTTATTAAAGTATTGATTAATTAATAATAAGTATATTTATAGAATGACAGAGCATTGTCCTGGGTGCAAATTGTCCTGATGGGGAATCATCCATGTTTTGATGGCGAAATGACTTGACAGCAAATTGTCTCGGAGCCAGCTATGGTACAAACTACTACAACAGACAATAGTCTACGTATAGTATTTACCTTATTATATGCTATTATATGCCTCAGTGATAACATACCGATAATTCAAACGATTTACAGGTAATACTTTAAGGTATGATACCTTATTACTGATAATACATTCTAGGTATTTAATTCAAGGTACTGTACTAATTAATTCATTGTACTGGTATATCACTGTCTCGGTTGTTTGGTGCTCACTGACTAAACTTCATCACAGATGGTTTTGTAGTTTGGGGATTGACTTATACGACTGATATGAGCTAAAACCATGAAACTCAGACTGAAATTTTGGGGTTGTCTTATCTGAAGGTCGCCTTATCTGCCGAGATATATGGTACATGGCCAAAGTAGGGGAGGAGTTGGAATCAGTGAACTGGAATGAAGTGGATCTTAACAACCGGTGGAATACATATAAGGATTGCTTAGTTAGGAATGCTAAAGCTGTGTGTGGTGTGGCAAGAGTAGCAACAAAGAGGAAAAGTACAGCTTGGTAGGATGAAGAGGTTAAGAGAGAAGTGGAGGAAAAGAGGAAGAAGTGGCTAGAGTGGTTGTAGGACAGGGGTTCAATTGAAATAAGAACTGAATTTATTGAGAGCAGTAAGTACGTAAAGAGACTAGTGAAGAGAGAGAGAGGGGAAAAAAAAAAATGTAAATAATGATCTAGGAAGAAAAATGAAAGCAAATCACTCTGAAAATAGGACGTTATTCTGGAAAGAGGTGTGGAAAATTAGAAGTAACAGTGGAAAGAAATGTGAAAGTGTGAAGGATGGAAGTGGTAGATTATTAACCCATGGGGATGAAGTAAGGACCAAATGGAAAGAATATTTTGAAAATATGATGAATGGGAATAGAGAGAGCAGAGTGACTGTAAACATGATTGGTTTTGGAGAATGGGAATAGAGAGAGCAGAGTGACTGTAAACATGATTGGTTTTGGAGGTGTACAGAGAAGGAAAGCAGTGCCAGGAACGTGACACTCGCAGAGGGGAAGAATGCTGTGAAGTGGCTAAAAAATGGGAAAGCAGGTGGGGTTGATGAAGTGTATGCAGAGATGATTAGGTGTAGTGGAGAGCGCAGAATGAAGTGCTCGTTGGAGATATGTAAGAAGGCATGGATGAGTGAAATTGTGCTAGTAGAATGGAAAAAGGCTGTGATTGTACCCCTGTACAGAAATAAAGGTGGGCAAAGTGAGTGTAAGAATAATCGTGGCATAAGTCTGTTGAGTGTTGTAGGGAAGGTATATGGAAGAATTAGTATAGAGAAAGTATGAGAGATGTCAGAAGGCCTAGTGATTGACGAAGAGGGTGGCTTTAGGAGTGGCAGAGATGTGTAGATCAAATATTTGCAGTGAGACCATTATTGGAGAAGGCTTGTGAGAAAGACTGTAAGGTGTTTATGGCATTTATGGATCTGGAAAAAGCATACGACAAAGTAAACAGAGAAGGATTGTGGAAGGTTTTGCACATGTATGGTGTAGATGGTAAGCTAAGAGTTTTTATGATGGTAGTGAGACATGTGTATGGGTAAATGGGCATCAAAGTGAATGCTTCACGATTGGTGTGGGCGTGCGACAAGGTTGTGCGATGTCCCCATGGTTGTTCAGTATACTGTATACAGTATATGGATGGGGTGATGAGAGAAGTAAAGACACTAGTAATGGGGAGAGAGATAGCATTGGTAGTGAATGGTGATGGATAGAATATCTCAAATTTGATTTATGCCAATGATGCAGTGCTACTTGGAAATATCAGTAATCCCTCCACTATCCGACGTAATAGAGCCAAAGGCATGTCCGGACAGTGGTCTTGTCCGGATAGTGGCCCTGAAGCTCCAGCACTGGTCATTCCTGACCCTAACCTAACCTAACCTAAATCAGAAAACTACCTTCCTACCTCCCTACCGGGCATGCATAGCACTTATTTAGGTCCCCTTTCACATAAATAATGCACACAAAGCATGAATTAATTGAATTTTAACCAAAAAATGATGATTTAGAGGTGAGTAAAGTATAGGTGCTCAGAACTTGCCACCATAGTGTAAGTAAGTATCGGACATGGAAATCATCTTTTCTCACATTTTATGCACTAAATTATTGAATACAAAGCATCAAATACAGTAAATGATGTAAATTGTTACCAGAAAAATGGTTAGGTTAGGTTAGGTTAGGATTGGACATGAAATTCACTGGCATTCACCTTTTTCACAGCTAGTGCACTAAAATAATGAACGCAAAGCATGAATTCATTTAGATTTAACCCAAAAAGAATGAATTTGAGGTAAGTTAGGCAAAGCTGTTCAGTGAGTTGGCAGCTTTGTTTAGGTACCAGACATGAAAATCAATGGCATTCACCTTTTTCACAGCTGGTGCACTTCAATACTAGTGGTAACCATGCATGAAAAAATAAAATTAAAAGGAGGAAATTATGATTAACATTTATTGGAATTTTTTAACCACTTTACAGCATGCTGAAAACAGGTTAGACATGAAAATCATCATGGAAATCATCTTTCACACAAATCAATGGCATTCACCTTTTTCATAGTTGATGCACTTCAAAACCATGCATGAAAAAAATAGATTGAAAGCAGGAAATTATGATTAACATTTGTGAGAATTTTTTTACCACTTTACAGCATGCTGAAAACAGGTTAGGCATGAAAATCATTATGGAAATCATCTTTCACACAAATCAATGGCATTCACCTTTTTCATAGCTGGTGCACTTCAAAACCATGAATGAAAAAATTAAATTGAAAGCAGGAAATTATGATTAACATTTATGGGAATTTTTTACCACTTTACAGCATGCTGAAAACAGGTTAGACATGAAAATCATTATGGAAATCATCTTTCACACAAATCAATGGTATTCACCTTTTTCATAGCTGGTGCACTTCAAAACCATGCATGACAAAATTAAATTGAAAGCAGGAAATTATGATTAACACATATGGGAATTTTTTTACCACTTTACAGCATGCTGAAAACAGGTTAGACATGAAAATCATTATGGAAATCATCTTTCACACAGTCTACGCATGAGATTAATGATATGGAAAGAACAAAACAAGGAATTTTGATGAAGTTAGGGTACTTACGAGAATGATGCCGCCGTCCTGATGTTTAACCCGCTCGGTCATCTCAGACTCTGACAGTAAGACCTTGCACCTGACACACCTTAGCACTTCCGCTGCACTTTACACTCACCAGCACTTTCCACAACGTTTCCTTTCGCATACCTTGCATCACATCACTTCACTGGTACATAACAGTAAATTCCCATGTGGTCTAGTGACAAGTCAGCATTGTAGACTTGACCAAGAGTGAGGCCCTCCCTGTCAATCAAGCCCTTCACCTTCTGCCGAAACTGTTCTATTCCTTCGTCGTTAGCGTCCAGAGCTTCGCCATGGGTCTTACGGTTGGTAAGTCCGTGCCATAACTTGAACGCGAAGAGCCAGCCTTCAGATGCCTTGAAGTCTGGGGTGTCCTGTAGCCATGCAAACTTCTCGGCAGCAGCTTTCAGCTCCATTCCACGTACCAACACACCAGTAGCACGTTGTTGTCGATACCAGATGAGCGTGGAACGGTCAATGTCAGCATACTTAGGAGTAAACATCATCTTCATCTCCACGTTCCATCTGGTTTTCGAAGCGAAATCAGCCGTGTACTGCTGTAGTTTGTCTCAGGACCTCTTGATATCAAACAAAGTGGAGTGAGGGAGATTGAATTCACGGAGGATCCGTGATGTCAGCCACCCAGCATCCACCTTCTCTAATAATACCTCCCGCTTCTTCTCCAGAGTCAAAACCACTTTCTTCCTCTTCTCAAGTGGCGGGACCATCATCACACACACGGGTTTTGAGACGAGGCTGACTAGGCTGCGAATTGGCCATACGCGTTTGACTCATGGGTTCCTAGTGGACCGAGGGGTCCCACCTCAGTGTGACATCTGTCATGTCACAATAACTTGCAGACATATTTTATTGGACTGTCCGATCTACGCCCGTTCTCGAGTGAAATTTTTAACAAATAGGAGATCCCTATCAGTTGTTTTAGGTAATAGGGCAAATGTTTCTAGCCTTATGGCATTTTTAAAGGAGACAGGGCTGTACTACAAGCTATGATTAGTGTTGTCATAGTTATGTTTTAGGGCTTGCTGTCTACATCTGTTTTCATTTTACCTACGATTTTGTATAATTATTGTATAGTAGTTTTCCCCATTTTTAAACTCATTCTTTTAAACCATCATCTTTCATACTTCACTCATCAAAGCGCTGAATGACCTCTCAGGTCCCAGTGCTTGGCCTTCGGCCTAAATTTCATATTCCATTCCATTCCATTCATCACACACACGATAAAGAAGGTGCAGAGCAGCATCAAGCCCTGCAGGAGTTAGGGAATCACCACAAAACCAAGCACATCAGGAGCCATGTTGAGAGCGTGTTGATGAGCCAGGAGCTGAGCGGGAAATGAGACCGTGAGAGAGGCGGGAGGCACGAAAACACAGCTGTTCGGCTCGCGCGGAAATTCAAACTGACGCGGTCCCAAAAAATCTGATTTTTTTTCGAATTTTGGGGCATTTTGGGGGGCGGACAGCCTTCGATGTCCGAATAGTGATGCATCCGGATAGTGGACGTCCGGATGGAAGGGAGATTACTGTAATGGACAAGAGCTTGGTAGACTAGTGCAGAGTTTTGCTGATGTTTGTGAGTGTCGTGCCTTGAGAGTAAATTGAGAAAAGAGTAAAGAGCTGGTTATTGAGAGAGAAGTTGACTCCCAGTGTGATTTACAGTGATTGGAGGGAGACTAGAATTGGTGAGAGAGTTGAAATACCTGGGTACAGTGATAGAGAAGGGAGGAAAATGTGTAAAAGAAGTGGAAAGTAGAGAGACACAAGGAAGGAAAGTAGCTGGTGCTATGAAGACCTTGATAAGAAACAGAGGCTTGAGTGTTGCAGTGCACAGGGCTTACATCAAGGAGTGTTAGTTCCAGCTATAACATATGGGTGTGAGACAGTGGTGTGGCATGAAAATGAAAAGTCAAGAGTAAGAGCAGTGGAGATGGGACTGCTGAGGAATGTATGTGGAGTACAGAGTAATGTGATTCATAATAATGTGATTCATGAATGATGCTGAGTGAAGAAGTCTGCAGACACCAGAATCGAAGAGAGTGTACTGAGATGGTATGGCCATGTGGAGAGAATGGATGACAATAGAGTGGTGAAAAGGGTATATCTGAGCAAATTTGAAGGAGGAAGGAGGTGAGGTAGGCCAAGAAGATGGAAAGATATGGTGGATGAGTGTGTGAGGAAGAGAGATATGGAAGTTGGTGAGGCTGAGGGACTGAGAGATCGAGCTGACTGGATGAATTTTATGCAAAGAAGTGCATGACCAGAGATTTGGCACCCATTTTTAATATGACAGCATTTGGATTGGCTCTGTCAAATAAGTATTTTTGAAGCTACAGAATGTGATGAAATTTTGTGGCGTATCAGATGGAGTCAGGATTCTGTGGGCTTGAATGAATGAATGGAAGCGTGGCCCATTGAATTGGGCAAACTTTGGCTGTCAGGATGCTGCTACTTCTCACTCCACCCTGGGTTGGGAAAGGAGGTCTGGATGATGATGATGATAATTAGCATACAGTTCTGTGCGGCAGCCCGTGCTAACACACAACACCAGTTATAGTATGACAGAGCCACACAGTGAGCTGGACACAAAAAACGGTCACCACACAAACATTGGTAGACTCTTTTCAATAACCTCCCATCACTAAAAACACTGGTGGTTAAGAAACACCTACATACTGTGCTCATTTCATGCACAAAGCAATACAACAGCTTGATCAGAACATTGTACTACAAGCCTTCACTCCCAGTGCCAATCTTTCAGAAGTATCCTTAGATATACCTTAATTGATTGAGTTCATGTATCTAGGCTTAGATTAGTATATTGCCCATCCCTTCTCAGTTACTGGCTTTGATTTGAGGGAATCATAGATAACACATGCCCCACTTTTAAAATAAGCTCACACAACATAACTCACAATCGTTTCGTTTTTGAAGGCTCCAACATGCTTGCATGCATCGGCCTAAGGAGCACATATGCCAGAATAAGATGCAGACACAACATTAACAGTATAGAGAACATCTGGAAAGACCACAATGGGGCAGTTGCTTATTGTATTTGATGAGTCTGCTGGACCATGCAGAGAGGTTTGAGCAACAACAGAAACATTAAGGGTTCAAACAGTAACCACATAGTCTTTGCCAGTTACATAGATATCAGAATAATCACGCCTTGCTGTACGATGATGTTACACATAGCGATTTATTGTGTAGCAAGGTCAGTATAACATGGGTTCATGGATAGGGAGGGAGCTTATAACTATGTAACCTGAAATCTATTAAAAAAAAAAAGGTACCATTTTATGCTGGCCCTTTACACCATGCTTCCCATTAGCTTTAGCATCCTTGCCAGACACGATTTCCAAGTCACAGTTTTGTATTTAACCCACAGAAAATATCACTGCACTTAATATCGCATCCTGCACTATTTGTTACAGACTTGCATTGTTATTTGGCAATTGCAGTAGTGTTTCAGTGACCTTTCATGCACAAAATGGAAAAAAAAGGGAGTCAATCACAGCAAATGTAAATACTGGGCAGCCATCTTGGTGTAAACAATTGACTGGGAGGCAGCATGTATGCACAGGAGACATGATTTCCAAGTCACAAGTTTTTCACACAAAAAACTATCACTTTACTTAATATTGCACACTACACCTCTTATTACACACTCACACTGTTGTATGGTGATATCAGTGGTGTTTCAATGGCATTTCGTGCAGAAAATGAAATGAAAGAGACAGTCACAGCAAATATAAACATTGGGCTGTTGTCCTGGCTCAAACAGACGACTGGGAGGCATTGTTCTAGAATTTGGGATCATTTTGCGATCACTATAGCAAAACTGGGTATAAGTTTTGGAAGTAGTAGCAGTAGTTGTTCCCTAGGCTGTCTGGCCGAACAGCTCCGAGTCCCAAAGGCAGGCCATG
>JAGKTI010039142.1:0-10609 GCA_018397915.1 Birgus latro | reverse complement strand
GTCAACAATGATCATGAACCAGTCACTTAGATGCCCATTTACTTTTACACATTCCTCACTACCATCATAAAAACTCTTGATGGCACCTAGCAGCTTACCATCTACACCATACATGCTCAAAACTTTGAGTTATCTGTTTTACAGGGAGGGGCACTAACCCTCCACCAACCCACTTGTTGACATAAGGAGCATGAGTGGTTTGGTTATATGGTTACCACCCAGCTTTGTAAATGGTTTCTTGGCTAACGGGAAACCATGTGGCTTGTCACTCAATGTAAAGCCACCTGTAAAGGAAAAAAAAGCAATAAGAAGTGACAGGAAGGATGGGAGAAATAGGAAGAAAGGAGGGCAGGAACAGAAAAAGAATAATTAAGGCTAAGGAAGAAGTAGGCAGCACTACATCAAGTGAGTGGATGATAGTCACCACCACCTACCACGTATTATACACAAATCATATTATAATGCATGAAAATATTATACACGAATATTAATATACACGAACATATTATACATGAATCACATGCGCCTAATATACAGGAAATCAGACGCGCTTTCGAATGGTAGGTTGCCAGGGCACGATAATAACAACCTCAGAGTCATGCGCCGCGACTATAGTCTCTGTGTGCTTCTTGATCTCAGTATATCCATCATTGTCCTTGAGAGACTGAAGAATGCAGGACTCATTTATATTCCTGATGAGTTACTGGGATAAGGTTCAGAAAAGTTTCCTCTTGTAGTTAAGATTAGTGTATGTAGGAAGGACAAGAGACTTGGAAAGATCCTGCACTCTTTCTCTGTCCTTCCTCGAGGGGGAGGCGGGGAACACAGTCATGAGATGGAATTTATCGTAGGTTTGCCTGTGAATCCTGGTCCAGGTATCCGAGTTATGGCTTCTTTGTCACCCATAGATCCTGGACATATGGATATGATTCAGGACTGGCCAGTGTCCAAAACTGTTATCTCTTTCACCTACCCTGAACTACTGTAGCTTAGCCTTGGACCCCTACACCTTCATTTTTTTTTCTTAATATAAATAAATAGTGCATATCCATTAATTAATAACAGTTTTCTGTGAATGTGTTCCACCAACACAATTACACACAGTTTCAGCTTCAGGAAGGTCTGTGGCATGAAGAGGAAAGATTAAGATTCCAAATCTTAATCTTAAAACAGTGTTCACTACTGGTGTTTGTGTGGAATGTGAAGAGTATTATGCTATGAAAAAAAACACTTAAAATGAAATTTGCTTCATCAGCTTTGAATGACAGCTTGCTTCACCCAGCATGGGATAGAACACTTACACAGGAATGTGTCATGGAACTGGTATAATACAGCATTCCCAACATGGCAGATTATGTTGCCCTAGACAGAATCCGATATTTTGAGCATGCTTGTTATGACCAAGAAAATAAGAAAGACTGTGTAGGAAAGCCTCTGTATAGATAGAAAGTACCGAGTGGAAAAGAATGCAGACCTGGAATCTTACCTCACATAAGGCAGTCTTATGCCAAGGGCACAGCCAAAGGGAAGAAATGATTTTAGTTTCACAATATTGTAATTCTCAGTTTTGTATTAGTTGGACCACACACGTTCATTTTAGTTTAAATTGACTGGATGTAATTTTAAAAGATAGGTCTGCTGTTAAATTTTCGCTGTCACTACTAGCTACCGCCCTGGAGAGTAGTGCCAGCAGTCTGCCAGTTATCATGCCATATGCTTGATGATCTACATGATAGATCAAATTTAATCCCAAGTGAAGTGGCAGCACTGAGCATAACCTCATGCATGGTCAGGCACTCTGCAGAGGATTGCTATATATTGTGTAAATGCTTTTGACAGATTATTATGTTATGTTAATTTTGTAATGGTACTGTATATCAAAAAATACTTAAGTTCACTTTCATTACAGTATAGCTAGTATCCAGTGAAGTGTGAATATCATAACCATGAAAACATGAATGATAAGAAATGGATGAGTGACCAATTACTTTGGGCACAGTGTTGTTAGTCTCATTTTTCTTTTTTCTTTTTCTAAATTTTTGGAGTGTACTCATACCATTACAGTAGTTGAACCCTGGTACAGTACAGTACTTAGTTTCCATTTTTTAAGTAGGCTGTTATAAGCTAATTTTTCAGTACTTGAGAGAAATCCAGAGCTATCATAATGAGCAGTTTGCAGAGAATACAGAAATTCATGTTTTGTTCCAGCATATGAATGATACTATCATTCATCTACGAACTTAGCTCTGCTAAAGGGTTGAAATATGGCAGGATATTGATGCAGCCCTGATTAATGAGATGAGGTGTGTAGTCATTTTCTCTTTTACAAGAAATTACATTGAATTAGGGAGGGGGAGAACAGATTCCCCCGCCCACCTCCTTACTTAGGTCTGTCATAGCGTCAAGAAAAGGTTAAGGAGTAAAATAATGGAATAGATGCACGGTATCTTTTTGGTATTTACAATTTGCATGTTAGAGCTCACAGTTATTGGTGTCTAGGATTCATTTTGATAGTGCTCAGCATATCATATTTCACGTATGTAAGGTGAATATGGCAACAAAACTGTCACTTTTCTTGCTTTTGTCTCCATGGGCTCTGAAATCAACTCGTCCTGAATCTGCAGCAGATGACACTGATAACAATGATCTTTTGGTCAGATCAGGTCACCAGGATCAATTGCTGCAAATGCACGGGCTTGATTTTCAAAGTTCGCAGAGGGAAGTAGGAGAGGTGACACCTTTTGTTGTTGATGGTGCAGCTGGGGACATAATTTCTACTTACATTCCACTTCATCTACACACCTAAGATATGTTAATTACTTTCATCCCTGAGGCATCATATTTGCAAGTCATTGGTGATCAGACAAATCCAGTAAACTCTTAATTATCCATCGTCGCAATATCCAGGGCTGCTGGCTTGGCTTTGTTAAAGCAATATCCAGCATCGAGGTGTATGAACCGGCTTATAAACAGTAGCCAACCAGCAGTATATTACTGTATTGTATCTGTCTATCTGTTGCTAGACGCCATAATCCCGAAAGGGTGTCCATTTGAGTGAGTTATTTGTTTTACGGGGAGGGGCACTAACTTTCCACCAACCCACTTGTTGACAAGTAGGGAGCACGTATGGTTTGGTTATATGGTTACCATCCAGCGTTATAAATGGCATACAGGAGACCATTTGGCTTGTCTCATTGATGATTATTGTAAATGCGGCGCTCCAGTCGGATTGAGCCGGTGAAGGTTTATATCCAAGGGGTGGTTGTGGTTTATTGCTCACATAATGCCACTCAGGGATGAGTGAGGCTGGTCACTCTCATCTTAAATGTCAGGACCAACTTGCCTAGCCCTGGGCTCCTATGCTCCTTTGTGGGGCAACATAGTATTGGATGATGGATGGTATGATTATTGTATTTTGTGCTTAATTTTCATCTTTTACTTATGGGAAAGTTTTTAGGATAGAGGATAAAAACGGATAGTAATGCAGGACCTGGCTCAATGCTGAATATTGAGCCAGTGGGGGTACTATGCGTTTTCTGGCATTTCATGTTATTAAGCATAGGACTTGGCTGAATTACGTCAGATAATTGAGAGTTTACCTCATATAATGCCTTTTTCAGTTGAGGAAGATTTGCCAGCAGAGAAGTGGTCAGTGGAAGTGGTGAAATACTTGGCAACCTTTGTCCCTGACTGTATCATATTGTGTGTTTTGTGGTTTTAGAGTTGCTTTCCATGTATCCTTGATGTACCTCACTGCATCGTGTCCCATTTGTGCTAGGTTTTCACGTATTGAGAGCACCTACATTCTCTTATTTGTTAGTTTGCTATTTGCGAAGTGTATTCATTGCTAAGATTCCAACATCAGAAGAAGCTAGATGGGGACTGGTATCATGACAACCATGCAAGACCCTAGGTATATTGATTTCTCTAGCTGTATATTATGGAAGTGCCTTACTAGGAAATAGATGTATATATAGTATTTTTTTTTCCCCAGAAAAAAAAAAACTTCAAAATTCTTCCTGCATCTTACAAGTAAGGTAGTGCAGTTACCAATCCCTGATGAATTACTCCTTTAATATTATTTCCTCCTGCATATCACAGCTGATTAAATTAAATTTGTGGTATTCTGTAAAAGATAAATATCCCTGCTGATGTAAAGTAAATTTGGTATTTTGCATAATATCATCTCAACCTCATTCCCATCCAGAAGTGGAATAAAGTAGGGTCAAGAAAACAGAAAGAAGTAGAGAAAAAACATGATAGAGGGGGAACTAAACTACCGCATGCCAAGTGAAATGGGCCACTCACCACTCAAGGCCCCAGAATCCTTACTGTACCTCATAGATATCACATTCCACACAAATACAATTAATTTTTTATAGATGAAAACTTGACTCTACCTCAAAGACTTAAACTTTCACACAAATGCAGTTCAGTATGTATAAATTAAAAGTAAAACCGAAAATACATGGGCATCTTTGATATATGTTGCTTTCAATTTTTGCTTGTGTTTACACACAGTCACAGGCACCAGTTATTGCTGGAGAGAGTCTTCAGTCAACCTTCTCAGTATCTTACTTCATAGGTTTTTAAAAAGTTATATGGGACTGAATATTGTTTTATTCACTGTTATTCTTTTTTCTTCTTTTTTTCTCTGGGGGCAGGCATGACCTCAGGAACACCTGGGGAGGAAGGACTTGATGACAGTAAAGTGGAGCTCTATCTAAACCAGGTAACCACCTCGACACATGGTACTTTTTGTGTTTGTGTGTGCATTCGTATGTGAGAGAGAGGTGTTTTGTCAAATTTCACAGTTTTCCATGCAGTTTCTACTATAAAAAGGAGAAACTGGCAAATCAGCTTTGTAGGGTGCAGTAAAACTACCAGGTAATGTTTCTGTAATTTTTGTAGACTTACTCCCAAAACAGAGTGTCATGAAGGGCAGCTTGTAGTGAGGACTTAATACAGTATACTGTTTTTTTGATATATCACTACAGAATTGAGGGATTTAAAACAAAGAAATAATGGGCAGCTTTAAGGAAAAGAAATCCTAATTTGAAATTATAATGAACCATGAGTAGCTGACAGTGAAAAACAAAAAATTCACCAGTTTAATAATGACACAACCTCAAAAGAGAATTTAATTGTATTTTGCCCTTTAAAGAAATATAAATTGCTATAAAGTTTGCTAAACTACAAAACATTGCTTGTTAAATTCTCCTTGTTATGTACATAGCTAATCTTTCATTTTCCCACCAGATTACAGCATATGATGTTTGAAAAACATTTATTCTGTATCACATATAACAAGGAATAAATGTTTATTCAAGGTGACGGCACTTCACCGCCTGGGTTTGGCCGAGTACCTGCTTGCTCAGCAACTGGTACCAGAAGACAAAGTTACACAGACCTTTGAAATCATCATCAGGGATCCCATGGACCAATTAGTGGCTGATGGAGAGGTGAGGAATAGGAAAATATCACACAATTAGTGGAGTGATTGGGCTTTATTGCTTACATATTGCCACTTGAGGGTGACCACCAGATGACTCTTGCTGTATGTATCTGGATTAATTAGCCTAGTCCTGACTCCTTACATTCCTAGTGGGGTAATAAAAGATTGGATGGCATATACAGTATATAGAACAGTTATTTCCAAGATTGATCAATTTCTGTTGCAAATTAATGTGAAATAGAAAGAAGAGAGGCCTAAGACTGCATTCTGTGGTAATCCTCATGACCTTTTTTCCTTCAAAAATGAGAGGTAAGATCCAGAAAACAAGGAGGGAAAGCATGAAAGGAAAACTGTCAACAGCATGCCCAGTCAAATGATGATGACAAATAAAGGTTAGGATGATAGTGGTGATAAGGGTTAGGATGATGATAGTTATAATAAGGGTTAAGATGATGGTGATAAAAAAGATTAAGATGATGGTGATGAAAGAGGATTAAGATGGTGGTGGTGGAAAAAGGATCAAGATAATGATGTGATAAGCAAGAGTTGGATGATGATATAAAGGTCAGTGATGATAATGAATAAGGATGATGATGATGGTTGAGCATAAAGGTGGGGATGATGATTAGTAAGAGTTGAGATGAAAGTGATGGGAGAGAAAATGATGATGAGTATTACATGCTACAGGGACTAATGAGAGAGGTGCAGATATATGTTAGAGGGGATCAGCAGATGGTACTGGGTGTGCTGGTCGTGTTAGAATGTTGACAGTGTGGAGGAAGGTAAGTATTGATGAGGAGGAGGAGGAGGAAAAGAAACATAAGGTCAGAATGGTAATTATGATGATAATGGTTGGGATGATGATAGTGATAGAAAAAAGTTTATGGTGATGATGGTAGAATTGAAGATCAGAGTGATGATGGTGACAGAAAAAGGCAAGGATGGTGATAATGGCGATGATTATTTGTCCTCCAGGCATTGGCAGGTGAAGCACGTCGATGTGTAGGTCGTGGAGATCACCAGGCAGTACTAGGTGTGCTGGCCATGCTGCGTCACGTCACTGCCATGCAGCCACACTACCACAAACTGCTTACCAACTGCCAGACATCTATACGCTCTAAGTTTGCTGCCATTATCAACATGCTTCAGGAGACAGTAAGTAGTTGTTGCAGGGAAGATGTCCTTCTGTAATTAAGACTAGGCAGAGATATGAAGTGTTTGTGTAAGCCTGGCTTTATTTTTTGTCCTACTGTACTTTATACACTCAAACCTCCTTGATTACAGTTAATTAGGGTAAAAATACACATTCTTAAATCCCTGAGATTAGATTTAGCATACTAGTAGTCAAGAATTGTCCCACATATATCTGATCAAAATTGCATTGCTTGAAACAAAGCATGAATAAGTAAGAACAGTGTATTTCAATCACCTACATAGGTAGTACAGTAGACCCTCGCTACAATGGACAAATTGGAGGGAAGCCAGGTCCGTTAAATCTGAGGGTCCCTTCCCCCCCCCACCCCCAGGTGGGAATTCAGGCACGTTTGAAAATAAATGAGAACAGTATCATAATATAGTACAAAAAATAAAAGCCATACCCATTTTACAATAACGACTCATAATTTTGCCTTTTGCAGGTTATTTCACATCTTTGTCATAGTACTTCTTCATATTAGTACAGTATTGCTATAATCTGTTATTACAGCTTGGTAATCACAATAGGAAGAGGGCAGTTTCAGTTTAGAAGGGCTGCGTAATTTGCCCCATTTAACGACCATTGTTCATTATAACAAAGAACAGTTTGGTGGGCTCGGAGACATTTGGAAGGGTCGCATGATATTTCCCATTTAATGAACTATCTTTCTTCAGTATAGCCGACAAAAGTTCGGTGGGCTGTGAGGCATTCATGAAATCCAAAATCCGTTATTTCAAGGTTCGTTATAGCAAAGATCTGCTGTATAGTGTACTGTAGTGGCTCACATTACACACAGTAAAGTCATGTATTTTCTAGATTTTTCTAAATCTTTTTCACCCTGTAAAGCTAAGTGTTGAAAATTCTTTGGTTTAAGAGAGCAACACTTTTTGGTCACAATGTCTTCTGCCATGCTAATATTTATTCTGAAGTTGGACTTGAAGCTGGGCAACATTTACACTTGTATGCTTACATATGATCATCCATACACACACCATCAGGAGACATTCTCACTCTCTTCAGTATACCATCTTGCCTTTAGTTACGAGACCAGAGTTGCAAACCAATACAGTACAGTGCTGTAATGAAAAGCGTAGGCAATCCTTTTCCTGTCAACCAAAGGATTGTTTCACTGTAGCTGCTGAACTTAAATGAAGTTGTCAGATGTCATTCATCTCATTGTCTCCGAATTGCTGTCCCCTTTTTGCCCCATATTCTGCCTTATTCCATGATGTAAAGCACCTCTTTATTTAGACTACAGTGAGAAGAGTGACTAAATATATCAACTAAATAATGGTTGTGGGCAGTTTGCACTTATGTTGACAGCATGTGTCATTTATGTACATGAACCCACACAGCTGTCACACTAATTCACTACCACTACAGTAGGACCAGTATACCTCACTGTCATCTCACCACCTTTGGAATTGAGGGTTATTTGCATCCCCTTCCCCCAACTCGCCCACTTATTATTCTGAACTTCTAATGGTTATTATAAGACTCTTCTTTAGGCTGCAAGACACTGTAAAGGTAACAACAGTCTTGCATACATAATCTGGCTAAACATTGAACAAAATCTTTAATAAAAGGCTCATTAAGATTTCTTCTGTCTGTATTGGATATGCCGATATCGACAGCAGAAATCAGCACTGTATCAGTTTGGTTTCATAAAAAATGCAAAATCAGCAATATATCGGTTTGGCAAATTGTATCAGTTACACATATGGTAAATAAGGAATGCAAGATTATTATTATTATTATTTTTTTTTTTTAATAGCCCCAGACTCCTATGCTCCTCTATGGGGCGACATAGGATTGGATGATGGATGGATGGATTTAAGGGATGGACAGGAATTTATTTATTAATATGTACCAGAGTATATGCAGGAATTTATTTATTAGTATATACCAGTGTATATATATTTTTTACTATTAGGATTGTAAATTGGAGAAACTGCCAAATTGTGGCTTAATTTTTTTTTCAGGCAGTTCTTGTAAATCAGAGATGTGTTCTTAAATAATGTATAAAAACTTTTTCACATAGAACTACTATAAACTGGAAGAAACAGGCAGTTTTATCTTTGGGAGAAACTGGGAATTCATTGTATAGGCAGCGATTAAATTTTGATTTGCACTCTTTCTGTAATTTAGAAGTATTGAGAATGTGATGGATGAAAAGATCTTCGAAGAAGACAAGGATTTATTTTGTATTTGCAATTGTAATTTATTTTACAAAAGCTGCTCACAAACTGTCTGACATAAGTACAGTAACTTGGTGTATGCTCCCTTTTTATGTTCTTTTTGCTGTTAGTTACATAGTTATAGTAGTTGTACCCCCAGGTTCCTCTATGAACACAGTGGACTGCAAGCTGAAATTGCCCTCTGCAGCTGTCCACCATGTCCCTTTCAGGGGATAAGGAGGGAGTTGAGGGACTTTTTTCATTCATCATCCAATCCTACATTGCCCCATGAGGAGCATAGGAGCCTGGGGCTAGGCAAGTTGGTCCTGACATTTTAGATGAGAATTACCAGCCTCACTCATCCCTGAGTGGCATTACATGAGCAATAAACCCCAACCATCCCTTGGATATAAACCTTCACCGGCTCAATCCAATTACTATTGGTAATTGGACAGCAGAGCTGCTTGGCTGTATCAGTGCCACTGCACGAAGGCATCTCTCTCTAGCATGTATTTTCTTAGTAAGCTGCAAAAATGTTGCCACTTAAGTTCATTGATAAACTGGTTGCCATAATTTACTGCGCCAAATGTAAGTTAAAAGCTGTATTATTTTGAAACACATTCTTTACTTATAATGAGGCTATCTAATGGTGATTTCATCATCATCATCCAGACCTCCTTTCCCACTTTAGGGTAGATGAGGAGTAGCACATCCAGACAGCCTGAGTTTGCCCAGTCCAATGGGCCATGCTTCCATTCACTTATCATTCAAGCCCCTGGAATCTTGGCTTTATCTGATGTGCCAAAAACATTCGCCACATTTTGTAGCTTCACATAAATGTATCCGATAAGAGTCAGTCAGGATGCTGTCACGTTAAAAGATGAGAATGTTGATTTCACTGCCATTATTAATATTGATACCAAAGATTGTTCAATAAATCATTCCTCTTATTTCTAACTTTTGAAGTATTTATGAAAAATAGTCCTGTACCCTATTTTTTCTGCAGTTACATTGTCTTCAAAGTATGTGCAAGTCCCAGCCGTGATTAATATACTGTATTTACTTTTATGACACATTCCTCTAAGAAGAAATGATGCAATTGTAACAATGCCAGAACTTTAAACATGAATTTTGTGTAACAGTGTGTGAAGGCGCTAGAAGGGTTTGTGGACAGTGTGAAGAGTGAGGGTGAGCGTGGACTTCCTCGAGATGGCACCGTACACGAGTTGACCAGCAATGCGCTCTTCTTTACGGAGCAGCTGCTAGAGTATGCATCCACTTTGGCACCCATCCTGCAGCAGCGTGACACAAGCTTCACCACCGCCATGACCACACTGACCCGAGGCCTGGACCACAGGGCATTGTTAGGAGCATACATTAGTGAGCATATACTGATGGCTTTACCTGGCATCTATAAAGTAGGAGTGGTAGTTTTAGTAGTAATAGTTATAACCTTTTTTAACCCCTAAAAGACGGGAGTCCGCATATGCTGTCCGAGGGTACTAAGGCCAAGAAGACGGGTGTCCGCATATGCTGTCCGAGGGTACTAGGGCCAAAAAGATGGGTGTCCACATATGCTGTCTGAGGGTATTAGGGCCACAAAGACAGGTGTCTGCATAATTATGCGGTCATACCCCCCACCCCCACCACCCTCCACTCCTTACCCCCTACTCCCTCCCCATCCCACACCCCACACTCCCAACCCCCCACCATATCGCACCCACCAATTATGCCCATCCTGAATGTATGTCTCACCATTCTTGTGCCCATCTTTAAGGGGTT
>JAGKTI010039141.1:0-10610 GCA_018397915.1 Birgus latro | reverse complement strand
ATATGTTAGCCGCACCAGCAAGCGTTTGGTGTGGACGCGCTACCCGAGAATGATGACACCAATATTGAGGTGTGGATAAGTCCCCCAGACTACCCTCTCAGTACTATGACCTGCTTCTTTCAATGCTAATAATACTAGTTGATTTTTTTGGCCTTAGGAAGGACTCCTCGTGGTGAAGAGGTTACAAGCAGTCGCCATTGACCCATGTAGCCCGAGGGCGTCTTGTTATGCTTTTTTTTTTCTTGTATTGTTTTCCTGGTCAACACTGACGATTATATTCAGTTCAGAAAGCCACGGACGAAAAGGGATTCAAATAAGTTTCATTAACCCCTTCAGGCCGAAGACTTTTTTTTTAGTTATTATATTTTATTCTAGTCAAATCCTTTGATTTTATTCGGCTTTAGAAAGACTGCTAAAAAGTCCCCTTCAGTACGAGGAAGTAATTACGTATTTATGTTATTTTTTTTTTTTATCTTACTGCCATTTCGTGATTATCTGAGGTGAGATCCTCATGCTAAAGGGTTAAAAACGCTCCCATTAATCCCTTTAAAATGACGATATTATTATTGTTCTGAATAAGACAGAAAATTTTATTTTTGCTCTCACCCAGTAGTTGTACTTCACTTAGAAATGACCCTTTATAGTGGAGAAGGTAAAAACACATTTACTTATCTCTTCAGTACAATGGCGCCGTTTATATTCCTACTGCTTCCTATGCTTTGGAACAGATGGGGCCGGTTAGGCCAAGAACCATCCACTTTTGAGAATGTTACTCCAACACTTTACCACTTGTGTGGGTGAACCTAGATCTTATGTTTGAAATTCTCCACAGACAGCAAGTATGTTATCATCCTCTGATCTCAGACCCAGGGGCATACTACTACTACCACCTGTGTGTCCCACTGGCTGGACTTGCTGAACAGGTTCTTGTAAATTCAGAACGTTCTGGATAATGATAACCCGGCCATGACTCATTACAGAACGTCAGCTGCTGTGATTCAGAAGAACATGAGGGGAGAACAAGTGGCATGCCCGCCGTGTTGGAAAATATTTCCACTCTTTATTTTTATCTCAAATTCGTTCCAAGGGTATTTGGCAAGGGTGCAAAGCTTTACCGGGCATTGCACTCGAGCGATGGATCTGTGCACAAGGCAGTAGCCTCAGTACAAGTTTTTCTAAACTGAAAAAAAACTTAGGAGTCATACCTGCAAGGTCACACCAGGGAGATTCAGTATTCTCTCCAGAAGAAAATCCAACACTGCTGTCACGTCCTTTCTGTGACGTTAATGTTTTAGTTTTGAACATTAATGATAGATAATTCAGCACTTTTACCAAAAATCGTTAAAATAGGTATGCCAGCTAGAGAATCTAGTTTAAAGTGCTCCTACAAAGAGGCAGTTTCAGACTTGTGATGGAAAAAAAAAATATGTGAAGACGAAAATCTTCCCAGCATCTGTTGTTACAGCCAGTCAGTTGTCCACATTTCATTTTGATACAAACATATTCTACGTATTGTTTGATAACCCATGAAATCTGGTGGAGAAACGACACAACGTCTGACGGGCTAGGTCACTGCCCTTGCCAGTGCACATCCGCAACCTCCGAGAGAAGCCTCGTGCTTCAGCTTACAAAGCTTATCATCGGTCAACAATGACAAGACAGACTCGGTGAATGCAGGCTGTTCACCAAACATAAAGGCCGTTTGAATGAATTAAACGTACCACCATTAGTTGCTAAGTCTTCAACTGTTAATGACCCTGAATCTTTGTATGTAGAACTAAACACCTAAATGCAAGTTAACTGTCGTAGATATCAAGCTAATGTCAGACTGTGAATAGTTATGTCTAACTATAATATGGTCACTGTAACTGGCCATATATTTCTGTTCACTGACATCTGATTGTTCTATACTCATTGACAGAAGAAAAATATTTATTACAGTTTTACATGATCATTTAAAATAATCAAAACAATTTTAAATTCACTTTGCCACACCCTGCCCTTTAGCTTTTAATTTTTAAAAAATGTTCATACGTTTCCGTATGCAACCAACAGATGATATCATCATTGAGCTTAAAATAAATATACTAACCCATCCCCCTCCTCCATTCAGCATTCAGGCCCACAAGTGAGCCCACAGCTGACCAGAGTCTGGGAGAAGTATTCTCGCAAGTTATGGATAGGGCGAAGGGCGTGCCATGAAAAAGTTTTTAGAATTACACACAGTAATTACTTGTGCACCTTCTCCTTCTTCAGACGCAGATGCACGAAAACTGTTTATGAGACGACAAGTGTTGTGTATTAATAAAATGGTCAGTGTACACACCCTAACTCCCCTTTTTGTCCCATCACTCCACGGCTAGCCAGAGCTTGGGAACAGTGTGCATTAGGGCTGTGGATGAGACGAAGGGTGTCTTAATAAAATGGCTAAAGTACACGCACTAACTCCTCTTCCTCTCCTTCGTACACACACTCTAACCCTCTTCCTCTCCTTCGTACACACACTAATCCTCTTCCTTTCCTTCGTACACACACTAATCCTCTTTCTCTCCTTCGCACACACACTAACTCCCCTTCCTTTCCTTCGTACACACACTAACTCCCCTTCCTTTCCTTCGTACACACACTGACTCCTTCCTCTATCCTTTCACTTTCCAGGTACACGTAGCGCAGCCGGGCAGACTCTGGGAACAGAGTGTATCCGATCTGTGGGCGGGACAAAGGGCGTGTGTCTTGACCTGAAGGACTGCCTGGACGGGAACGGTACGAGTGAGGCGGCGGGCTTTGTGCAGCTGTGTCCCGCCACTGACCTCAGCAGGGTTGTGGTGTGTTGCCGAACCAGGCCTGAGGTCATCGCCAAGGAGAGTGAGTGCAAATCTGGGTATCATCAGCCATTACAACATTCTGATTTCCACATACAGACAGCCTTTCCATGTTGTTATCGTCAGACATTACAACACTTCAGTTTTCACATACAGACGCTTTCTGTATTCGTACTTCACCAGCATGAGGAACAGTCAATTCCAGACGTCACTCACCAACCAAGGAGAAAAAAGGCCAGTTCTGCAGAGGACCTAATGTAGACTGATACAGATACAGTGGGTAAAGGTTGCGATTAGGTCACCTTTAGTAGACATGGTAGGGATTAGGGTGTGATCAGTGGGTTTGGTAGGGATTAGGGTGTGATCAGTGGGTTTGGTTATGATCGGGTTTTCGTCAGTGTTAGGACATCTGCTTCCATAGGTTATGTTAGATTTAGGTTGGTGTAGGGTATCATTAAAGTTAGGAGTTACGATATCCATTGTATTAGGGTATCATCAGAAAACTGTAAATGGAGACAAGGGTATATTCAAAGACTGTGAGATGAAAGAAGTGACAGGAGTAGGTTAGGGTAGATTGGGTTACATCTTTTTTCTTTTTTTTTATGCAAGGCAGATGTAACCAAAGGCCAGAAGCCTGCGAGATTGTTCCCTCCAAGAAAAAACAAAAACAAGATAACAGAGACCCAGATTCGAGATCTGTTCATTTCGAAATACCTGGACACACTGTATTTGAAAAACTGGAGGTCATAGGTAGTAGGAAATGCAGACAGAGGAAGACAGTTCCAAAGTTGTCCTGTTGCATACATGAAGGACTGGGCGTAACAGTTAACTCTTGCATTAAAGAGTTGGACAGAAAAAGAACGTAAATTTGCTGCCAGACGGGTTCTACGTGCCCACCTTAGTGGTGGAGGGATGCAAGAAGACAGTCCAGAGGAGCAATGACCATTGAAGTAGCGACAGAAGAGATAAAAATGCAACAGTGAGGCTTGAAGGATGAAGGGAGCCAGTAAGAGGAGGAGAGTCAGTGAGACGACAAGCCTTTGACTCAGCCTTGTTGAGAAGGGCTTTATGTGGGGAGCCTCCCCACACATGGAAGTTGTACTCTACACAGGTACGAATAAAACCCGTGTATAAAGTCAACAACTTTGTGGGTGTAAAGAAGGCACAGAGTCGGCTTAGCAAACCCTATCTCTTGGAAGCAGATTTTACAAGAGGAATAATATGGTCTCTCCAAGATAAATCACGAGGAAATGAAGCCTCAAGTATGTTAAAAAGTAATGTAGGATTGAGTCAGGTATTGTTAAAAATTAGAGGACACCCCTCGTAAAGGTTTTGATGGGTCGAAAAATGTAAGAACCGAGTTTCTGATGCATTAAAAACAATAAGATTACTTTTATCCCATTCAGAGATGTGAGTGAAGTCCGGCATTAGGTGTGCAATAGCATTATCCTGTGTTTGTTGAAGTGACTGCTGAGATAGACACTGCGAGAAGCGAATGGAAAGGTCATCAGCATATAAGTGAGCAGAGTTGGATGTACAGCTTAGAACGTCGTTGATGAATAGATGGAAGAAAGTTGGTGGTAAGCACAGAAGCACAGATCTTGACAACAGGAGGGACTCCACCAGGCCCATATGCTTTGTTAATATTGAGGCCAATGAGGGCAGAAAGGACATCAACTGAAGAAATTTTCATTTCAGTCATGAGGAAATCAGAGGGGGGAAGTGATGGGGGAACAGCACCGGCATCGTCTAAGGTGGAATTGGAGGAGAGAGTCTGAGCAGACTTCTGCATTTTGAGTAGAAGAAACAGCTACAGAGCCATTAGAGCGGAAAAAAAGGAGGGAAGGAGGATGAAGCAAAGTAGTTAGAGAGTGTTTTTTTGGCAAGATACCAGCTGGAACGGGAAGAATTTGAGTCGGGGAGCTAAGAACATTTAGTACGAATGAAATTATTCTTAGCAGAGCGGAGAAAAGACTTAGCACGGTTCCGGGTAGAAACATAAGAGAGATGAGGGGTGAGCTGGCTCCAGTATCTTTCGTAGGCCTTCTTGTTGTGGACAGCATTAAAACAAGCGTGATTAAACTTCTTTATTATTATTATTATTATTAGTCAAAGGATAAGAGAAACTGATGATCATTGGGTATTGTCACTGAGTTTCGTCAGTGGATATTGTCAGTGGATATCCCTAGTGAGTATCGTCAGTGGGTATTGTTACTGAGTATTGTCAGTGAGTATCGTCAGTGGGTTTTTTCTGTGGGTATTGTCAGTAGGTATTGTCAGTGGGTATCGTTAGTGGGTACTGTCAGTGCGTATTGTTTGTGAGTATCATCAGTTACTGAGCGCCCTCAGGTTTAGAGACATCTCTTAATAACCTAGATCAGTACAGGACTGAAGTACTGTCACCATTTGGATCCTCTGACCACTATCTCATCAGAGCCTCATTCGCCGGCTGCCCCAAACCTCATTCTGAGCCAGTCAGAGTGACCAGATGGCACTTTGATAGGGCAGAGTGGGATGAATTTAGGGATTATCTAGCTGATATTCCATAGCCGTGTTTTTTCTCCTCTGACATCAGTTCTAACCATTCCCACATCAATGGCTTAATACAGGTTGGTATGGAATTGTTTATACTCTGTCTACAATTTACTAAAAGAGCTGACTCCCCCAAAAATGGTTCAGTAGCAGCTGTGCTAGAGCAACTACCCAAAAGTCTTTACCAATCGTCTCTATCTATCTCTCTATAGCCCGACGCCCTAATCCCGCAAAGGGTGGCCGCAGGCAAAACGCCTCCAAGTCGCTCTGTCACCCTCCATTTGACTGCCCTCCCCCCAACTCACTCCCCCCTCCCAACTGTACCAATCGTACAACTCTTATTTAAAGTCGAAAACTACCGAATCCCTCAGTCATTTTAAAATTGCTAGAATCTACGCAGTCAGTACTAAATCTCGCCAAATTAACCACTCTCCACAACCAAGCATCCAAACTATCAAATAATCCTAATGACAATAGAATATTAGGGTCAACTCTCCGTTCTTTCAGAAATAGCCTAACTCTAACAAGTCATTGCCCAATCCTCTCTGAAACCTTCAGACGGAAACTGTGTAAACGATCCAAGTGGAAAAGCTAATATTCTTGCCAATACGTTTGCCAGAACTTCTACCATAGAGGAAATCAGTTAGAACGTTCCTGTACTAGAAGTTCACCCTCCCAAAATTGCTTCACTAAAGATACATACTAAATACATGAAATCTATCCTAGACAATTTATCAACCAACAGAGCTCCAGGTCCAGGTGAATTCCTCCAATTGCTTTTAAAAAATGTTCCCCAGAACTAGTTTACGTTCTAGTTAAATTACTCAGACTATGCATACGTACTTTTTCATTCTTTAATTTATGGAAAAAAGCCATCCCATCCAATTCCAGAGAAAGGAAGTTCCTCTGATCCCTCTGAGTACAGACCAATAGCAATCACATCCTCTCTTGGAAAAGTATTTGCGATCGTCATTAATAAGCACGTTGCTAAACATCTTGAATCCAACAACTTAATGAGTAACAGTGTGGTTTTCGCCACGAAAGATCCACTGTTGATATACTCAGCCTCATTTACTCATACAATCCATCAGTCAATTGACCAACATAGAGTATCTCATGCAGTAGAGCCCTCGATATTTCTAAAGCGTTTGATAGTGTGGCACACTCTCTATTATTCAGACTCCTTTGCTACGGCTATCATCCCACTGATTTCCTCATATCTCAGCAACAGGAAATAAGAGTGAAAGTAGATGATGTATAATCCAATTTACACTCAATTAATAGCGGCGCGCCGCAAAGCTCAATTTTGGGTCCAGTCCTGCTCTTCATTCATATTAATGATGTCTGTCATCCAAAATCCCATTCATTCATATGCAGATGACTCAACGCTTCACGGTTACTTCACACTAAAACATCCACACACACAAATTTGATATTTCTAACTCCCAACTCAACACAGCAATCTCCTTACATCAAGACTTTTCTAAGGTCGCTGAATAGGAACAATATAACATGGTCATTTAATGCTAGAAAAACCACATGTATTCATTGTACTAGTAGACAGGTATTGCATGATTCCTATACTAGCTTCATTGCAACCAATATTCCTGTCTCTAAAAGTATTGAAATTCATGGTACTTCACTTAGCAGTGGCCTGTGTTGGACCTCTCTTGTTAGATCACTTGCTAAAACCACCTCAAAGAAACTTGAAATACTGTATAGAATCCACCCCACCCCTGCACCCCAGTCCTTCATTCCACCCCACCCTTGCACCCCAGTCCTTCATTCCACCCCACCCCTGCACTCCAGTCCTTCATTCCACCCCTCTTGCACCCCAGTCCTTCATTACACCCCACCCCTGCACCTTAGTCCTTCATTCCACCCCACCCCTGCACCCCAGTCCTTCATTTCATCATGTATTCTAACCCACAAGGTTTTTTCAGATCTTCTGCCCAATCATTCATTCTGTCTTTCTTTCTATCCCATCCCTTAACGTCCAGTCCTTCCTTCCTTCCTTCAGTCCACCTCACCCCTGCACACCTTTCTTTTATCTATCCTTCATTCCATCCCACTCCTACACCTCCAGTCCTTCACTGTATCCTTAATTTTCTCCTTCATTCTTCTCCACCCCTGTTTCTTCATTCCCTCAGTGCCTCTTGCCTCACCAACAGTTCGTCATTGCCCCTTATCCTTGCACCTGTTGCAGAGTGTCGCACCTGGCAGCTACAGCGCATCCGGAGCGGCAGCAGGTGTATTATAACGGTGCCTCTGGTCCGTGGTGGCAGTGAGGCCTTGGTGGGACAGTTCCCGCATATAGTAAGTATCGGTAGCAACCTCAACACCTCCTTTGTAAATTATTATCCACCCATCTCACATTATTCGCCAAGTGTCGCACCTCAGGAACCTCAACACCTCTTTCGTTAAGTTATCCATCGCATTAAACAAAACAGTCTTAAATGACGAACCTTAAGATGTCATAACACCTTCGTAAGTTATCCAACCATTACACATAACAAGATCACCGTACAACAAATACAAGAACTCAACACTCAAATAAACAATAAAATATCAGAACAGCCAACACTAAATTGGAATAATTATCTCCAAACACTTGATCACAAAACAAACACCAGCAAACTCTACAAACACGAAACAGCATCACACTCCAACGGCAACACTACACAATCACACGCTGCCATCACAACAAAAGACACCATTCCTTCAAACAAACAACAAGCAAACACTCTCATCAATCACTTTTCGCATGTCAGCCATCTAAACCCTCGTCGTGACGACCGACGTATCATCCGACGTAAGAGACAGTTCCCCACAGACCCAGACTTCGCACCTTTCACTTACAACCAGACGAAGCACATCATCAGCAACCTCAAGCACTCATCTGCCTGTGGACCAGACAACATAAGCAACATACACCTTAAACACATTGGACCACAAGGCATACAAGCACTCACCAACATATCAAACTACAGCTACTCACACAACATAATACCCAACATCTGGAAGCATGGCATTATCATCACTATCCCCAAACCCAACAAAGACTCCACATTACCTTCCTCACACCGCCCCATCACACTCCTCTGCACCCCTTCCAAAGTCACTGAAAGACTGGTACTACAACTAGTCACACCTCACACACCCCCTAGCCCCATCACAACATGGTTTTAGGCCACTACACTCCACAAACACTCTTCTTACAGACCTCACACAGAGAGTTTTTGATGGCATGAATTCAGCTAGGTCACCACATAGAACACTGCTTGTCACACTAGACATTAGTAAAGCTTTTGATTCCATCCCCCGCCACAACCTCACAAACAAAATATTCAACACAAACATGCACAATAACACAAAAAGATGGCTAGCAAACTACTTAGCAGGGAGATATGCACATGTAACTTTTGCTGGTCAGTCCTCGAACATCAGAAACTTCACAAATGGTGTCCCCCAAGGATCTGTCTTGTCTCCTACATCTCTTCAACCTATACATGCATGACATACCCACACCTTACACACAACAAATACACATAGCTTCCTATGCAGACGACATAACACTTACATGCACACACCAAAATGCAAGCACAGCCACACAAATCCTCCAACCTTACCTCAACACACTACATGAATGGTTCACCACAGACAGACTCAAAATAGCCCCAGCCAAATCTCCAGTGACCCTTCTCACAAACTTGACAGCAGAACACAGTCACATTCCACACCTCACCATAGACAACACTCCCCTACCACACACACACACACACACCCAAAATCCTTGGTGTAACATACAATACATCATTGTCATTTAAACAACACATCACAAACATCAAAAATAAATTAACACCTATACTCAATGCCTTGAAGTCACTTGCCCATTGGACACAACAAAGAAACCACCACCACAGTATACAAACAATACTGTACAGTATATACGTTCAGTGATGAATTATGCAAGCCCTGCTTGGGCTCCTAACCTCACTAAAACACACTACAACACTCTTCAGACCATACAAAACAAGGCATTAAAAATAATCACAGGCTGCACAGCTACTACACCTACAGACCACCTACACCAAGAAACTAAAGTCCTCAAAGTCAAGGATCATCTAGACATGAGAGGCACCCAAATTCTCGCTGCAGCCTCCACAAACCCACAACATCCACTACACTACATGGCAGCATATCCACACACACCAAGGAACATCAAAACAACACCCAGCACACGATATCATACACAAATACTATCATCTCTTCCCCCCTGCCCGCCTCAGACCAGCTTCCAGAAGCATATTCATACTCAGATCACCCGCCGTTCCATTCAGTCACTCAAAGACAACACACAACTACATGCACGGCCTCCTGATATCCATCCTTCTGAACGCTATCTTCCCCGTGAGGACAGGGTCCACCTGGGCAGGCTGAGATGTGGGCATCAACCAGCCCTCTTGAGTTATCAGAAGACGCTGGATGACTCCGTCGCTGATGCCTGTCCAGGATGTAACACAGCACCTCATACTATTAAGCACATCATGGAAGACTGCATTGCACACAATCACCTACGCCAACAACACAACGTACACTTCTTGAGAGCTCTGTGGGAAAGCCCGGTCTCTGCCATGGCCTTCCTTAGGGACTCGGGGTTGTTCGGTCAGATTGCCTAGGGAACAACTACTACTACTACTACAACAAGGTCTTACCATAGACAGCAAAAGGCAGTGTTGAAGCTACACTGCCTTTTATCATATTCAACCAGCTACTCTGCCAACTATTATTCACTTTTTTTTTTTTTTATACCAATCCCCTTTCTTTCAGTTACATTAGTGTAGACGCCAGAAACACCACCATGAAAGATCTTGGTTCGAGGTCTTGCTATGTGACTATATATAATGGTGACATATATGTGAACTGTTGCTTCATCAAAAAGAGTATGCATGTCTACAGAGTCTAGTAATTTCGATAGAATTATTGCCCACATACTAGTCTTGTAAACAGTTGTTTGTTTTTAACAGAATTGGCATTTCTCAGGGACAGGTGCATGGAGTGGATGGTCTGTGCCACGAAACAGACGCGTGAGTCATAGATTTTGACAGGTCACAGCTTGGGTCACTGTACCACATAATATTACTGCCACTTACACAGGTGTGGTTGGATAATGTAGGTGTGGTACAGGTGTGTGAAGATGTGGTACAGGTGTTTGAAGGTGTGGTACGGGTGTGTGAAGGTATGGTACAGGTGTGT
>JAGKTI010039139.1:0-10610 GCA_018397915.1 Birgus latro | reverse complement strand
CCAGTGAGCTAAGGGTGTTGTGAAAAGAGCCCAGTGAGCTAAGGGTGGGTACAGCAAAAGAGCCCAGTGTACTAAGGCAGGGTGTAGGTACCATTAAAGGGGTGGGTGATGAGTGCAGTCAGTCGGGTGGTTCCAAGCCCCCATATTACCTGCTTCGGTTATTGCTCTACAACTTATCATTACCTGGTACTGGTGCTTGGAGGGCCGGGCAGTGAATTGGAGAGGAGTTGGAGGGGAGAGGGGTAGTGGGGAATGGTTCCTGAAGTGGGGATTGGTGGTGGATGGGGATGGAGAAGGGTCTGTTGGAGGGTGAGTGGTGGAGGAGAGTTGTTGGAAAGGAAAGGAGAAGTGGTGTGAAGAGGGTTGGAGAGGGAGCAACGATGCAGAGGGGAGAGAGAGAGAGAGAGAGAGAGAGAGAGAGAGAGAGAGAGAGAGAGAGAGAGAGAGAGAGAGAGAGAGATCCCCTTTTCACCAAACGTTTCTCTCACCCTCTCTTCCCCAAATGTTTTTTCTGCTCCCTTAACTAAAGCATCTCTCTACCTCAGACATTTACCTCTTTGTCATACCTTTTTTTTTTTTTTTCTATCGCAGACGTTTTCTCCTCTCAGGCCAAAGCTGCTTTATAAAATTCTCTCTCCAATTCCAAAGATTTTCTCCTCCAGGGTTTGTCTCCCCCTCATATGTATGGTTCAGTTCCCCTTTAGCTTCTCTCTTCCTAGACTATTTCATATTCCTCAAAATTCCCTTATACGTATTCTTTCCATCAAAAGTTTTCCCTTCAGCATATGTATTTTTTCGTATCCAAGTTCTCCTCTTCCCTAAAAGCCTCTCTCTTCCCTAAAAGCATATCTCTTCCTTAAACTCTTCTCTCTTCCCCCCAAAATTTCTCCCTTCCTTCAACATATGCTACGCCACCAATCGCTTTCCTTTCTCTACGGCTTTCTCCTCCTAAAAATGATTGCCAATTCCCTAAACGACAGGTAACCATACCAGTGTTGTCGCAATGCCCCCAACACTACGGCCCTGAGGCGGTGTTGGTGATGGTGAGGAGGGGGGAAGGTGAGAGGGGCAGGTGGAGGAGAGGTAGGGAGCAGGTGAGGGGGGGGAGGGGCAGGTGGGATGAGTAGAGGTAAAGGGGTGCAAGATTGACAAACCGCAAAGGGTAACCGCAAGCTTTCACCACCCACGCCCACGCCGCTGCTTATGGGTACCTCCAGCAACAACAGCAAGAAAATGAAAGTTATTAACAGCGCCAACAGTAACGGGAACTGTATGATCATTAGAAAATACATTATGAACAATTATACCATTATCAAAGTCAATAGTCAATAAAGTAATGTGTACTGTTCTTGACTTGAATTCTGACCAAAGTACACTCACATCTCAAAGATATTCAGTATTTATTGTTGACTGAAAATATACCACGGCTGAAGTCCATGTCAGTCTAGCAGAGGAGGGAAACAGTGATATACGCGTATGATTGGGTAACTAAGTTCAAGGATGGTCACAAAGGTATTACGCAGAATGAACGTTCTTACCCTTAGCTCACTGATATCACTCACTACACACTGCCTTCTGTGGTGCAGACAGACAGCGAATCAGCTACGTTAACTACTGTAAGGACGACGCCAACTCACCTCTTAGCTCCTGATTTTCGTACCTGTAAATACAATAAAACACGTAGCTAACACGACACAGTTGTCAAGATATTATTGCGGATTGTTTCTGAATCGCCGAGGTATAAATAAACAGATAGATTAACAATTATGTAAGAATAATTATGTGTATGCAAATTTGAGTATTTACAGACTCTGATATTCACTGGATGTAATATGTACGCAATAACACTGAACATTCTACTTTCATTCGTATGTATCATTTAACCTCCCCATAGAGAAACAGGCATAATCACTTATTCTGTTATAGGCCTATCTGAAAAAAAAAAATCTATATGCTTACATCGATTTAAGCATACATATTTTCATTTTTATATGCATTCACGAATTATGTTTTAAGCGGTAATGTACACAGACAGAATGGGAGGGGGGCTTTAGCTAAAAAAAAAAAAAAGGGAGGGGGGGGGGCACCAAGAGAGAAAGAGATTAGTGTGCTTGATAAGATGTTCTATTGATCTGATTAATCAGTGTTTTCTTTCGTATACCATCCTAGTTATCTCCAAGAAACTTACCATACTTACTTATAAATTACGAACATAATAGTAATATTGTTGTATAAATGACGGCTCCAGTGAGATTACAGGAATAACATTTTTAATATGATAGGCTTAAGGGGGACGCCAATCACTGTCAGACGCACGTGTTCCTATATTAATGTAAAGCAGGACTACCATATTAATCTTTAGAAATGATAGAAACCGAACGTATTAAGAACAACGAATGATTTAGTATAATTTATGCCAATCTAGCATAATTTCATCCTCAATCTAGGATATTCCCGCTCTAGAAATCTGATCACCCTGGTACCCTACCGACTTAGTGAGAAAAACACAGCTGATTTTCCTAGCCCAAACTCCAACATCAAGACCTTTCAGTGCACTGGGCCAATGGGCAGTCTGTGAACTTCCAGACACACGTTTTGCGGGTTTTGAAGCTAAATTTTACTACACGCTTTCATGTAGTTTCTTAAAAAAAAAAAAAAAATCAAATGCTTTTCACAATCATGCTATTGGTATGTAAGTGGTGCTAGAAGAAGAGAAATATCCGTGAAACAGGAATCATCTCCATGGAATTAACTTCTACGTACAATTAACTATTCAATAAACATCCCATTATAACTGGTTCAAAGAGTTGGCTGCTGTTTAGAGTCGTTCGTCAGTTTTGTCACATTTTATGGTACTGTGAGTGTAGATGCTTAATTTTATTTTTCATGTGTATGGCATAATTAAATCTCTCGCAATGACAGCTGAATGAGACAAAGTTTATGTTAGAACTGACATAGATTCAAAACAAGATCCCTCTCCAGAACCTGTTTCTGGCTCTGTATGTATGGATTTTATTGAGCTTAAGGAGTCAAAAAGGTAGTTTATAAAATTTTCTCTACTCTCACAGCCACCAAACACTTTACGGCAATACTGGAGTGAAAAACAGAGTGAATAAAAGAGATTGCTTTTTTTTTTTTTTTTGCTCTGCTTGTTTATCGTACGAATATGTTAAGATAAATATTACTCTTTGTACCTCCTCTTCCATTTTCCCTAATTATTCTCTCTCCCTTTCCTCTCATTTAACATCCTCTACTTTGTCCCTCTTTCCAGTGCGTTCTTTTCTTTCTCCCCGACTGATTTCTCTCTCCTTCCCCTCTTATTTCCCTTTCTCCTCCGCAATCCCCCTTCCCTCCTTTTCCCCTCTGCCCTCTTGGTTTCCTTTCCCCATCTCCCCTCTCTTTCCCCTCTCCATGTCCTCTTTTCTTGTCCTCTCAGTGATCCCACATCCCTCCCCTCCCTTCCCCCTTTTCTTCCCTGTCCCTTTTCCCCTTTCCCCTGCACTGTCCTCTTTTCTTCCCCTATCAGTATGCTCTAATCTTTCCTTCCTTCTTTCAGCCCTCCGGTTGTGCACGACCCATCCTCTCTCCCTTCCCCTCCCCTCCTCACCCCCTCCCTTCTCTCATCCCCTCTCTTTACCTTTCTCGTTATTCTCTCTCTTTCCTCTTCTCTTCCTTCCTTCTTCTCGTCACTTTTCCTTCCTTTTCCTTTCTGCTTTCTCTCTCCCTCTCATCCTTCCATTTTCCTCTTCCTCCTCTTCTCACCCTCTTCCTCTCTCATCTTCTCTTCCTCTCTCTTTCCTGTAGCTATTCTTTCCTCCTCCTCTTTGCATCCTTAACCCTTTTCCTCCTCCCCTTTCCTTCCTCCTCCTCCTCCTCTTTCCTCCTCTCCTCTCCCCTTCCTTACACCAATCTCCTCTCCTCTCACCCCATTATTCTTCTTCCTCCAAGCATCTTCTCACCTTGCTTTCTCTCCAGTCCTCTTCCTTCCTTTCTCTCCTCTTTCTCTATCTCTTCTCTACATCTCTCCTCTTTTCCTCTCTTCCTCTTCTCCGTTCTTCCTCCCTCCTCTCCAATTCTCACCTTGTCATTTCGTTCCTTTTTTTTCCTTTTTCCTCTCCTTTTCTCTTTCTTCTCCTCGTACTCTCTTCCCTTTCCTCTACTCTTTCTCCTCCTCTTCCTCCTCTCTCTCTCTCTCTCTCTCTCTCTCTCTCTCTCTCTCTCTCTCTCTCCCCTCTCTCTACCAATCTCATCTCCTTCCCCTCGCCCCAACACTCTATAAATCCTGAGCCTATTTCAAAACACAACAGACGTGAAGGGGGGACTCCAATATTTTGCCTTCCCTCCATGCCCTCCAGCACACCAACATGCCTCCACCTTTGTCACCTTCCTCACTCCTCTCCTCAACACTCTCTTTGTCTCTCTGCCTCTCTCTCTGTCTCACTGTTTTCTGTGTATGTGCATGCTAACACGCACGTACACAAGAACATGCACACACACACACTGACAAACGCATAAGCACACACACACACACACACACACAAACCAGCACACTTAGATGCAAACATACTGTAGATGCACATATATAGGCGCGCACACACACACACACATACACACACACACAACCACACACAACCACACACACACACAACCACACACACACACACACACACACACACACACACACACAGAAAAACACTCACACACGAGCGCGCTTGCATGCTCGCTTACTAGCACATGCGCACACACACACACACCCTAGCAAGCACACTCACATTCACTCCATCACTTACTCATTCCATCATTCATTTATTGACTCAGTTTCTTGCTTCGTCGCGGTTGGCTTAATGTATTCTTAGATTTTTGAAGTCCCTTTAGTTTCTTCTTAAAATTTATTACTATTCTCCTCATTTCTCTTATCTTCACTTATCTTCTCTGTGCTCTGTTTGTCCTCTCCACCTCGCTCTTCTCTTTTGGTAATTCTACGCCTTCTTACCTGCTCGTCTCTCATTACCAGCTCTCTCATCTCCCCTTACTTGTCTTCCGTCTTCTAAACAGGCCTTTTCATTTTTCCTGATCTAACTTATATCTTATTTGCTGTAGCCTTCATTCCATTTAATACATTCTTTGAGTACAGTAACCATTCTTTCATTATTTCCTGTGTTAATTATCAATCTTCTTCAGCTATTATTATCACTGTGTGTGTGTGTGTGTGCGTGTGTGTGTGTGTGTGTGTGTGTGTGTGCGTGTGTGTGTGTGTGTGTGTGTGTGTGTATCACTGTGTGTGTGTGTGTGTGTGTGTGTGTGTGTGTGTGTTCCGCCTCTCACTGTTCTCGTTATATTTTGTCTTCTAATTTATATAGCTAATTGTCTGCAGTCCTTGATTTTATATTTTACTTTATATCTCTCGTTTTTGCATCTCAGTCACTCCCTGTCGCTCTACCAATGCATTTCAATCACCGTCCCTGACAAACTTCCTTCTGCACACCTTTCCCCCTACCCTCACCTTCACCATTTTACCCTCTCCACAAAGCATGTTCTCTGCACTGCTGTCACTCTCCTCTCACTCTCCCCCCTCCTTTCCCCTCTCTCTCACTCTCCCCTCTCCCCTGTTAGATCTTCCTCAGCCCCTCTCTTTCTCCCTTCTCTTTTCCTTTCCCACTCTTGCATGTCGTATTTTTATTTTCACTGTCTATGTTCTTTGCATTCCTGCCATGTTTCTTCTGTCGCTCTATCCCTCTCCCTCTCCCTCTCCCTCCCTCTCCCTCTCCCTCTCCTTCTCCCTCTTTTTCTCCTCTCTCCCTTTCTCACTCTTGCATATTGTATTCTTTGCTTCCACTGTTTTTGTTCTTTGCGTCCCTGTCATGTTGCTTCCATCACTCAAGCGCTTTCTCTCCTCCTCTCCCTCAGTGCATCCTTTCCTTTCCTCTTCTCTCTCCCTCTTCCTCTTTCCTAATCTCTCTCTCTCTCTCTCTCTCTCTCTCTCTCTCTCTCTCTCTCCCTCCCTCCTATTCCCACTTTCTCACTTGTTTTTTTTTCTTCCAGCATAAACTTATTCTCTGGATTCCTGGCATAAACTTTTCTGTCCCTCTAGGTATCTCTCTCCCTCTCTTTCCCTCTCCCTCCCCCTCTCCTCTGTCTCTCCCCCTCTCCTTCTCTCTCTCCTCCATCTCTCCCCTTCTCCTTCTCTTACATATTGTATTTTTCCTAACTGTGTCTATTGTCCATTCATTCTCTCCATGCGTATTCTGTCATTCCAACCAGCTCCTCCTCTCGATCCTTCTTCTTCTCTCTCTCTCTCTCTCTCTCTCTCCCTCCTCCTCACTTTTCCTCCCCTTCCTACTCTTTCAGATTGCATTTTCAAGTCCACAGTGTTTATGTTCCTTGCAGTCCTCCTCCCATGTTTTTCTTTCTCCCACTTTAGCCCCCCTCTCTTTCACATTTTATCCTCTCCTCATTCATGCATTTCATACTCAGTCAGCCTCTCTCTCTCTCTCTCTCTCTCTCTCTCTCTCTCTCTCTCTCTCTCTCTCTCTCTCTCTCTCTCTCTCTCTCTCTCCTTTACGGTTTTCTCATTTTCTCTCTCTCTTTTACTTTCGTCGTTCTCAGTCTTTTTTTTTTTTTTTTTACTTATTAGTCTCCACCTACCACAAAGGTGGAGGCTATTGTTTTTGCTGGTATTATTATTATTATTATTATTATTATCATTCCGGCCTCAGAGCCTCGCGACGATTCCAGGAGAACCGGATATTGTGGAAGGAATTTGAAGGGCCCAGGTTAAGTGTCCTGGCATGGGCCATTGCTGATAAAAGCAAAAAAAATCCAAATCCTTTACGCGCAGTGGAAGGGCATGGCAGAAAGAGTCATAGTATCATGAGTGAACGAGATTACAATCTGAACTGCACAAGGAATCTGAAGGGTGAATCTGGAACAAATTCCACTAAATTACTACAGAATTTACTTTACCATTACCTATGAACACTACTGGGGTGTCCTATTCATGTCTGCAGAACTGTCCCGTGCAAAAATCGAAGTTTCCTTGCGGTCGACAGCGCCTTGCAACAGCGAGGGACTATTGAAAGCTATATCTAACCCCTCAAGTTCGAAGCCTCTTCCGATATCAATTAAATCATCTGGAGATAGAAAGATATAAACTAGAAAATCGGCACTGTATTCTAGGGGTTAGTGTATGCTAAAATCCTCAACACATCCTTTCATCGTCATCGTTCAATCTTTCAGCACATTAAGCCCGTTGCCATTTCAAATCAAATTTCAATAATAGGTCCTTGGCTTTAAAAGTGAGAAAAAAAAATAGCTGAGCTATGTTTTCTACGTGGCCTCGTTGGGACAAGCAAGCACACCTCTCCTTGTACCCTTCCCCCGGGCCACTAGACGGCGCCTTGGGGACCCCTTTGACGCGAGGGGTCACTGGTGGGCCCCTGCAGTCACCTAACTCGGGTAGAGATACAGGAAGCCGGAGACCGACATGAAAAGGTACATGATGCCTTCAGGACAGGAAAATTATTGACAGGAATATGCATTTCTAAGACACGATAGAACTGGCTATAGGTGAAAAAAAAAATAGGTAGTTTGTAAAATCTGAACACACTGGAATATTCTCGAAATGCACCTAACCTAACCTAACTTAATCTAAACATAACGTAACACAGCCTTACCTAGCCTAACCTAATCTAACTGAAACTAGCATAACTTAATCTAACCGAGCCTAACCTAACCTAACCTAAGCCAAATCTAACTTAACCTTACATTATCTTCCTTACCTAGCTTAACCTAATCTTACAAATTGTCTGTCTTTCAGCGTCTCCCCAAAAAACACCTCGCCTCTATGTCCCCTGCCCTCCCTCCTTTCCTTTCCTCCTGTAGTAGCCCTTGAGAAAATCCGGACCACAACCCTGGATCAATGCATTTTATATTTTTGATAGGCTTCCAGATCTCCCTTTCTTTGGGGGTGATAATTTAATAAGCTACTGCAGTAACATTAAAATGAAAATTATATGGGTTAGAATCTTGAGTCTACCAGAGAAACAAGAACAGACAAGACGATATTAAGGTAATTTTTAGAGACAAGGGGCAGTTTCTTGAACAAAAGTCACCACAGTTTATTGAAATATGGAAGTGTGCAGAGACCTACCCCGTAAAATCTACAACGAGCGAAAAATTACTTCGGTGGAGTGGCAATCTAGAGACAGATTAAGTAAAAGGAAAAAGCAGCCTGAAAACGAGATGGAGAGATGAAATTCGTAAAGTTGCTGACAGACGATGGGTCAAAGTAGATAAGAATGGGAAAAGCCTTCGTTCTGCAGTTGACTATCTCAGGTGATAAAGATAATTAAGGTTATTAGTATATAGGTTGGTGCTGGAGAGGAACCCCCTTCACGCGGTAGCAATGACATGTCCTGGAGGTTGCGTTGCACGGTTATGCAAATATTCTTCATATCCCTCCTTATCTCCCGAAAGAAGGATGGTGGACTGCAGGAGAAAGGCGGCTTCACCCTTCAGTCCACCGGGTTCACATCCATATAAACTTGGGGACACAGGAAAAAAAGAAAAAAGAAAGGGAGAAAAAGAAAACAATAAATGAGGTACAGTTTTCCCCATACCATTTTTAAAACTTCACGTAAAGGCCACAACAAAATTCCAGCCAAAAGTACACCAAGCATACTGTAAATCTTGCGGGTCCTCAAAGTCACCTGGATATGGGTCCGCGGAGACTAAGCATTCCCGGGCCAAGATTACCCCGAGACCAGCCCCACCTCCCCGGCCTCTCAGCGTCCCCTCATATGTCAAGGCAAAGGGCAATACAAGCTGGGGACGGCAACACGGGCAGGCTCACTGAGGGCCGCGTTCTGGTGGGCACGAATAAGTCCTCTACGCCTGTATTTTATTTTATTACCTTATTTCTGTGTATAACTCCACTGTGCATCATCTTTAATCGGGAGAGAGGGATGATGATGATGATGGTAGTGATAATACTGATGCTGATGGTGATTATGATAATGGTGATGAGAAGGAGAAGGATTATGATGATGATTATGATTACGATGGTGATGATGATAATGTTGATGATGATTAAGATGATGTTGATGACTGATGATGATAAAGATAATGATGGCATGTTAATATACTCTCCCCTGCCATTTATGCAAACTATATCCTCATTACAAGGCTACATTTAACAAGCAAGAGAGTACCAACGATGCCATGTCAAAAAATAAACAGAGTGGAAAGATGTATAATCAGAATCTCAGTGACCAACCTTCTCATGTTAAGGATGATATTTGTAGCTCTTTCTCTAACCAATTTATTCTTTTTTATGGCACTTAAAAATTATCCTTTATGTTATTATCTCGTCTTTGTCCACTACAGGAAAGATAAAAATTACACTGGGGAAAAAAATGGGGTGTAACTGGCACAAGATTTAGTTCAGGATGAGATGTTTAGAAATCCAGCTAAGATGAGAATTTAGTTTCTAGAGTGGAGAGGCACGCACACACGCACTCAAAACACACACACACACATTTGGACATGACACACAGAGACACAAACAAACAAGCACACAAACTCCCTCCCTTTCTCTCACTCTCTCTCTCTCCCTCTCATCTCCCAATATTGTCATGCAGTGTGTTTTATTGGCGTGCATGTTAGCAAACTGTGCAGGTCGGGTCAGCCACATGCATATACAGTGTACAAAAATGCATACAGAATTATTGGTCCCTCACAGCACAGAAAGAGAGAGAGAGAAAGTGAGAGACAGACAGACAGATACAGAAAGACAGGGAGAGAAAGTCACACAGGGTAATTAAAAGATGTGAAATAAAAAATGAGGAAATAAAATAAGAAATGAAGGAAATGGGAACTTTGAGAAAATTGAAAAATCCAAAGAAAATACAATAAAAGAGGATATAGCAGGAAACAGGAAATTAGTAGAGGAAAAAGGAAACAGGGGAAAATAATAGGGGGAAAAAAGAGAACTGAGCAAGAGAGGAAAAGTGGTTAATAGCTCTCAGGTCTCTAAGGATACTTTTAGCTAAATAATACTTTCTGACGATAGTTAAAATGTTAAAGTTATCCCGGCCATGATAAGGTTAATAGAAAATGCGAAGAGGGAATAAAAGAAAATCATCAGCCCAACCATCATCATCATCATCAACATCATTATCACATCATCATCATCATCATCATCAACCTGGGTGGGAAATAACTAGAAAAAGATGAAGAAATAAAAGAGGAAAATAACATGGAGGGAAAATAGAGGAAAAGGGGAAAATAAAAGGGGAGGGGAAAAAGCCGACCTGACCATCAAGGCAGCACCAGAAGACCATGAATATGAAAACGGGGAGGGGGGAAGAAGGAGGGGGAGGAGGGGGGAGAGAAGGAGGGGGGGGGGAGGGGAGGGGAGGGAGGGGGGGGGTAGGGGGGGGGGCGAGGTGAGGTCACTGGGGTAGACCCATGAAAACATATTTTTGTTTTTCCATCAGTAGCCAGGGAATATAACATGAAAAATGGAAGGGATATAGATAGATAGATAGATAGATAGATAGGGAAAGAGAGAGAGAGAGAGAGAGAGAGAGAGAGAGAGAGAGAGAGAGAGA
>JAGKTI010039138.1:0-10610 GCA_018397915.1 Birgus latro | reverse complement strand
CTTTAACTTTATTCAATTCTTCTCTTTCTCTTTCAGATCTTATCGTGATACGCTTTTCTTTTACCCCTAAAATAATTACACATTTTTTCTTATCTGCTACATCCCTGACTAGAGCTTCTCTACTTTTCAATACCCTAACCACTTCCTTCTCCACCTTTTCCTTGCTTTGTTGTTCAATAATCTCTTTCAAATTTACATTCCCTTCCTCCTGAATTTTCTTCCACCCCTTTTGTTGCTCCTTGATTTCCTTAATATGTTCATCTTGATTTTGAATCATACTCCTCTAATTTACTTTTCATTCTGTCTCTTTCTTCTTCCAACCTCCTGTTTTCCCTCTTGAGGTGTTCTATTTCATTTGTGGCAGATTCGTTGCTCGTTTTTAATTCCGTGACTTCTCTTTCCTGTTCTGCACTGCGTGTGTAAACTTTTTCCAGATCGTTCTTTAAACCTTTGATCTCTCTCTCCTGTTGTAAGGTCCTCTCTTGCAGCTCCCTAATTACTACCCATACCTTCATCAATTCCTGGACATTCTTCTCCGCCGTTTTTTCTACTCCTGCTACTCTTATTTGATACAATTTTGAACTTCCATTTCTCGCATCTTCGTTGGAGAAACCCACAAATTCACTTTCGCCAGACGTAAACAAACCGCCGTCGCTTTCCGCCATGATGCAACCATATGGAAACTTTTCTACACTGTATCTTGCTCTCTTTATCCCAGGGCCCGCTTTTTTTTTAAACTAATGTCCGACGGAACCACCACTCACGCACTCATTTCTATAATCACAATAGGCTGGTTTCCTTTCGCCGCTGATGCCACGATTATTTCCCTGCAGTCCAGGAGGACGTCTGTCCACGTCGGCGACCTGTGTGTGTGTGTGTGTGTGTGTGTGTGTTTGTGTGTGTAAAAAAAACGATTTTTTCTTGATTTATAAAAGTGATGAAGAACTGTGCAGGTTGCCATGTGGTTGATCTTTTGTTATGGAATAAAGATCAAAGGTCAAGGTTACAGATCTGCATCAAAGACTTCTCCGACACTGTCAACCTAAACAGATTTGATCAAATTTACACAAAAGTTGGGGGATGAGTTGTAAGTATGGAACGTATGAAGTGTCAATTCTGAGAACAGTCAAAGGTCAAGGTCTTGTGGCAAGGTATAACTCGACGTTGTTGTCTTTTTGTGGGGAAAAAAAAAAGTTTCATACACTGTATTTTTCATGGAAAAAATATTCTAAACGTATTTAACCCAATTGCACCCAGGGCCCTCAATACAGGACGGAACTGGGCATTTTCAAAGTTTGGTATGGAAGGGAACCCCTGTGTAGGGACCTAATGAGCTTCTTGACTATGAGCCGGCCGGCGGAGAGCGGTACCCCTAGCACCCTTCCAGCCAAATCCCTCGCACAGGAACTCTGGGAGCTAATGGGTTAATCTAAAACACCCCGCAATAATTTTTAAAGAACACCATTTGTTCTTTTCACTTTTCATTAATCATAGGTTTGGTATGTGATGTCCTGGAGACAATTTAACTAAAACAAGTGTTTTTTTTATCATGTCATGAAATGAACAAGGAGACCCTAATCAGCTGAAGCAGGCAATTATTGTGTAACTTCAGTATTAAAGCAAATTGTTATCAAAATTGTCAAAATTGTCATCCGTATAGCTTAAACAAACATTTTGTAAATACGGACAATAGAATAAGGTCTCAAAAACAGTAGTTACGTATAAATGCGATTACATCTCAAATTGTATAGGTTGTGTGGTCTGCTTCTCCATTCCACTAAATAAATGATAAAATGTTTTCTATATTCTCTGACTGCTTGTTTCCGAAATCACTCGTCAGAAATAAAGCAGATCATAGAATTTTTCATGGTCTTTGATTTAAAAATTTTTTAAAAAATGTTTTTTTTTTTCAAGTAAAGATATTACTCGTTTAATTTTCTCGTCTCAAAGGTATAATGAGCAAGGGAGAGCCTCCCCTTTCTCTGATCTTCTCTCGCCCATGTAGTTTCCATCATGAGCACCATTATTTATCATATAGCTTAACATGTCAGGAGGGGAGTCTTGTAATGCATTATTCTGATCGAGGTATTACCCTAAGCACGAAATGAGTTTTGTTGTTATTTCTTCGTTGCATATGTTAGTATGGAGGTGGGTTTTGTTCAAAAGAGACTAATAATATTTGTTTGGTATTGTTTTTAAATATGTGCCTCTTTGTGTTGACAAGTTCTGTTGCCTGTTCTGTGTTACTACAGGTTGCCGCGTAGAATTGTGTACCTCTCATACCAAGATTTTCTCTTCCAAAAAGGAAAGTATATTCAGTGTGTAAGGTAACTGTGAAAGGGTATAAGTGCATCCAGGGATAAAGTAGCCTATAGGCAGTTGCTATGTATAACCTGCAAGGTATTGCAGTTGGTGGTCGATGGGATCAGGACCCATGGTGAGGAGGCAGAGGGCCTCACTATAGTAAACGGTTTGTCGAGTTGGAAGGGTTTTTCTTTATGAAGTCCACGACTGCCACTATAAGATGCATGAGGGAGTTAAGTCTGGATGGGCACTGGCTCCTAATGTTTTGCATGTCCCACAAGGTGAGCGCAGGTTCATATGTACCTGCAAATAATCTGGAGGCGATGTGTGTGAGACTTGTTTGAAAGGAAAATATGTCCCAAGTAAACTATCTTAAATAATTATTTTTTTCTGAAACACACGGGGTTCAGAACCAACAAGTAATAGTCCAATCAGGCTGTAAGCAGATACAGGATCATTCATAGTTTTCGGAAATAAGATGCAAGTAAATCCTTTTTTGAAACATCATTTAAACATAATTTTTCAGCTTGAAGGTCATCCCACACTGAAGATGACATGACTTAAAGTTGTATGCAAAGATTCTTGTCAATATACTGTAGGCTGAAGAAACTGGTTTTAAATACGTATCTTTCTGACTCATACCTGAGTGCAGTTTCTTTCATCACTGTTGTCACCACAGTCGTTGTCGCCATCACACTTCCAGTTGATGCTGATGCACCTGCCATCTGCCTCGCACTGGAACTCACTGTCGCTGCAACCTTCTTTCTGCAGGGGTCATAGGGAGGGTCAGCCTGGATATACTCTTACCTGTGTACCAATATACGCAAGTACAGTTTGCTCTTTTTTTTTTTTTTTTTTTTTTACTTTATCACTTGGCGTTACCAATCCTCTCTCTCGGAGGTGTGAAGGCGAATGTCCGTGCATGGGTGTCGAGTCATTTAGAAGCGGGAGGAGAGGGAAGGAGACTGTCGGTGTAGGTGTTTGTTTATAGTAGAAGAATGAATGTTGAAGAGACCGAGGGCATGGCCATAATTTGGGAGTGATAGCAGATATGAGAAATTCCTTGAGTGGATTTCTGTAAATGTGTGTAATCGTCAGCCTCTTAGCAAAATGAAGTGAAATATATAATTAACTTTTGATATCTTTTACTCGTAGCAGAATATGTCATTATTATTATTATTACTGATATTATTATTGTAGGTAAGAATAAGCGGGCAAAGTTCACAAGGAATTTGCACTGTTTCTGTATGGGCGAAAAAGTTACAGTGCACTGCCTGGTCAAGCCAGACCCAACCATCATACTATTGAGAGTATGATAACTTTCTGCCTAATAAAGGCAGGGCAGTGATCCCCCCCCCCGAAAATCCAATATCGGTCAATTCAGTTTTGTAGTTCATGATTCACAAAACTATTATCGTCCTTTAATGCTGTGTAATTTGCAGTCATAATGAAAGCGGTTTCAACTGCGTTAGAATAGTGTAAGTTTCCATTAGCTATAGTTGAATCAGTATTCATTACGTGAATCGTTTTTGCAGTTTTAGTCATTCTGAAGCGACGTTTTTGTCAGCAGAGATAACGAACCGCTAACATGTAAGATATGATGTCTTTTAATATGAATTTTTGTTTCCACATTTCAGCTTTCTCCTATAATTCAGAGTATACTACGAGTCTATACGAAAAAGTACAAATGAAGATAAATCCAAAAATCTCATGTAACGGGTAACTCCGTGTGGTTAGTTGTCAAAAGATTACGGAGAAAAAGAATTTCAAAAGCTCACTCGCTCGTTATGCAGTGCAACATGCTTCATACTAGATTTAGTAGTAGTAGTAGTAGTAATTGTAGTAGCAGTAGTAGTAGTAATATTTACCAGCCGCAATACCGAAGCTGGTATTGTTTTCTGTTTGTTTTTACCTAATTATTCTTACCTAATTGTATCTTAACAGGAATGAGTCAAGCTTGTATTGTCCCGTGTATTAAACCATTTTTATCATACATATCCTTAAATTTATGAACTGTTTTGGCACACACTATTTCATTTGGCAGTGCATTCCAGTAATCAATTGCCGTATGAGGGAAACTGAATTTCCTTACATCTTTATTACCTCTCTTTTTATGCAGTTTTTTGCAATGTCCTCTTGCTAATATTTCCCCATTGGTTATAAACTCATTTATGTCTATTTTCTTTATCCCTGACACACATTTAGCCTATATGGCATAATCATGTCTCCTCTTTTCCTTCTCTCCTGTAGTGTTGGCAGATTCAATTTTTTTAGTCTTTCTTCATAGCTTAGATCCCTTAAGCTTGGTACCCATCTCGTAGCGGCCCTTTGAACTTTTTCAATCTAATCTTTATGTTTCACGAGATGAGGATTCCAAACTACTGATGCATACTCCAGGGTTGGTCTATTGAATGATGTTATTATCTTTCTCAGCATGTCTTCACTTATGTATGTGAATGCTGTTCTCATATTAGCAAGCAGTATATACATGTTCTGTACCTTCTCAAAGATGTGGTCATTCGGAGATAGTGTGTTATTGATAATCACTCCTAGGTCCTCTTCTCTCTTTCTGATATGTGTAGTGTTTAACTTCCTAACTTATAATCCCAGTCTGATCTTTTTACACTTTTACCAAATTTAATTACATGACACTTGTCCACACTGAATTCCATTTGCCATTTATTGCCCCAGTCATGAAGTATATTTAATTCTTCTTGTAGTTCTTTACAAGAATCTGTGTTCGTAATTCTCTTTTGTATTGTTGCATCATCAGCAAACATATTCAGATAGCTTTCATTTCCAATGTTATTGTCTATGTCATTTATATACACTAAAACAACATCGGTGCCAGCACTGAGCCCTGTGGAACTCCGCTGGTCACTTCCCTCCATGATGAGTAATTTCCCTTTTTCTGAGAAAATCTTGCATCCAACAGTACAGGTTGTCCTGGATTCTTCTTTGATCAAACAGTTTCCATAAAAGTCGTTGGTGCGGTACTCTGTCAAATGCTTTCTTGAAATCTAGACAGATACTGTCCACCCAACCTTCTCTTTTCTGTAATGTTTCTGCAACTATGTCATAGTAGCTTAATAGGTTAGTAACACATGATTTTCTCTTTCTGAAACCAAACTGCCTTTCTGTTATCATATTGTGTTCTTGTAGATGGCTTACCCAAACTTTTCTTATCAGCCTTTCTAATATCTTACAACACTGGTTAGTGATACTAGTCGGTAGTTGAGTGGATTTTGTCTCTTATCTTCCTTGAATAGGGGAACAATGTTTGCTTTCTTCCAAATATCAGGTAGTTTACCTTGACCCAAGGATTCCTTGAATATTAAATATATTGGTCTACTTAACTCTTTTGCACATTTATGTAGCACCCAACATGAGATTTCTTCAGGACAATTTTCTTTTCCTTTGTATAATTTTCTTAACTCCTCCTGTATTCTTTTTCTGATATTTGTATATCTGGTAATATGTGTGGGCATGCATGTTGCATATCATCTCTCTCAAAATTATTTTCTTCTGTAACACCTGATTGGAAATTTTTTAGTGCTTCACAAATATCTTTCTCTTGTGTATAGATGATCCCCTCGTCCGTAATGGACTGTATTTTATCTTTAACTTTGGTTTTGCTTCGCATGTAGCTGTAAAATACCTTCGGTTGATCACTACTTTTATTTGTAATGACTTCCTCAAACTGTCTTTGGGCTTCACTCCTTATCCATGTATAATCTTTTCTTGACTGGTTATAATTATTATATGCCCTCTCACTATTGTATCTTCTGTATCTCTTACACAACGTCTCTTGTTTTCTTTTGATTTTTTACATTCTGTATTAAACCATTTCTTCATTTTCTTTTCTGCTTCTTTGTGCTGTGGTACATAATTCTGGACTCCTGCTTCATAAAGTTCGTAGAATTTTATCTATCTATCTATCTGTTTCCAGACGCCTAAATCCTGTAAGGGGTGGCCACAAACAAAAGCGCCTCCATGTCGCCCTGTCCCCTGCCATTTCATTGCCCTGCTCCCAAGTCACACACCCCTCTCTCATATACCTCTCCATTCCATCCCTCCATCTCATCCTTGGTATCCCCTTCCCTCGCAACGCTCCTTCACTTCCTCATTTGTCAGTCTGTTTCTCCATGTGACTCCACATGCTCCTCTCAAATAACTCATTTCCATTACTCTCACTCTTGACTTCTGTCCCTCCAACAAGGTTCACTCTTCACTTCCATACGTTAGTGTTGGTATAACAATACTGTCATGTAGACCTAGTAGCTTTTTCACTTCTGTGCCCACTTCCCTGTTTCTTATCACTGTTTTCAGGGAACCAGCAACCTTTCTTCCCTGTTGCACCCTTTCAAGCACTTCACTCTCTAAACTTCCATCCTTACTCATCACACTACCCAAGTACTTAAAGGCACTCACATTATCCATTTCCTCCTCATCCAACCTCACTGTGCATTCACTGACTTTACTTCTCTCAAAGACCATCACTTTACTCTTCGCGACATTCACCTTTAGATTCGGTTTCTTACATACTCTCCCAAACTCATCCACCAAGCCTTGCAGCTCCCCTTCGTCTCCACTTAACGACACAGTATCATCCACAAACAACACTACTGGTAGATTCCAAACACTGCCTTCTCTCACTAGGGCTGCTCCAACATCCACTGCCCTACCTACTATCTCTTTTATAACCCCATCCATATACAAACTGAACAACCATGAAGACATGACACATCCTTGTTCCAATCCGACCTTCGAATAGAAAAATTCACTCAGTTCACTATCCACATGCACTGCAGCCTTAGCACCCTCATACCTAGTCTTCACTTCCTTCAACAGCTTCCCTTCTACTCCATATATTCTTAATACTTTCCACAATCCTTGTCTATCCACCCTGGCATATGCTTTTTCCAAATCCATGAAGGCTTCATGCAACTTCTTTCCCTTCTCTAGAAACTTTTCTAATAATGATCTAGAAATGAATATCCGACCTACACAACCTCTTCCCTTCCTAAAACCTTTCTCTTCTACTCCAACAGTTATCTCCCTAACTCTGTCAATATGTATCCTACCATATTCTTTTCCTGTTACACTAAGAAAGAAAATGCCCCTTTGATTACCACACACTTCTTTTTCCCCTTTTCCTTTGAACAAGGGAATAATTATACCTGACTTCCAGTTCTCCGGGACTCTACCTTCCTCCCAGGCCAATCTGCACATCTTCCACATCCATTCTGTTATTATCTCTCTCTCATGCTTCAGCATTTCGCCGCACACTCCATCAATTCTTGGGGCTTTTCCCATTTCAACTTTCTTCATTGATTCCACAACTTCCATCCTACTATTTTCTTCCACTCTTCTAACATCCCTCCTCCCAGCCATTCCCCAGCCACTTACATTTTCATTACTTTCATTCTCTATGTTCAACAGTTCCTTTAAAGTGTTCCCTCCATTTGCTCAATTTATCTCCCTTCTCCACTAGTAACCTGCCATTTTTATCTTTCACTCCTCAACTAACTTCTTTGGTACCCTAACTTTCTTTACCTCTTTCCGGAACATTTTCTTACATTCCCTCCACTTTACACTCAAATTCCTTCCAAATTCCTCATCCACTCTCTTCTTACTTTCTCGTACTAATCATTTCACCTATCTCTTCCTCTCTACATATAACTCTTTCTTCTGTCTCTCAACATCTTCAATGCTCCTGTTTCTCATCCACTCACTAGATGCTTTCTTCATTTGTGCCACAGCCTCTCTCACCTCTTTAGTCCACCATGTTGCTCCTTGCACCCCCTTTCGTCTTCTCTTCACCCCACACACCACCTCACGTGCTGCACAGATTTCTTCTGTGAATATCTTACACACACCTTCCACGTCCCCCATCTGCTCCACTCTGTATTTACCCAATCACTCCTCCACTTCCTTCTTATATTCTGCCTTTTTTCCATTCTCCTGTAACTTTTCCACCCTGCTAATAAGAACTACTTCCTCCAGTCCTTCCCGTCTTCTGTTTCTCTATTTCATTTGGATTTTGATTCTGACCACCACCAAGTGGTGGTCCGAATGTCCATTCCCCCAACCTCTATATACCTTTTCATCCACTACACACCTTCTCATCCTTTCATCTATATATAACATTTTCTGTATATGACATTTAAATCTTGTCCTCTAAGCTCTTTTTCCCAATCTGTTTCTAAGAAGTACTTCTTTAGGTCATTTTAGTTTCCCTTTTGTAGTTTAGGCTATTTTTGTAACTCATTACTGTTAACTGTCATATGCAGTCCTTAAGTTGCAGTTTAATACTGCATGGTCGCTTTTGCCATTTTTTTTTTTATGCAAGGAAGAAGGACTCAAAGGCCATGGGCCCTCAAACTGTTCCTTCCAAGAAAAAAACAATAAAAAAGAGAGCCAAGTTCAAGATCTGTTCATTTCGAGATGCCTGGACATACTGCGTTTGAAAGGCTGGAGATCATAGGAAGTAAGAAATACAGACAGAGGAAGAGTGTGCCACAGTTGACAAGTTCTATAAATGAAGGACTGGGAGAAATGGTTAACTCTTGCATTAGAGAGCTGGACAGAAAAGAGATGGGAGGTTGTTGCTAGACGGGTGCTACGTGCCCGTCGTAGAGGTGGAGGGATGCAAGCAGACAGTTCAGAGGAACAGTGACCATTGAAGTAGTGATAGAAAAGAGCTAAAGATGCAGCAGTGCAGGAGGAGGATAGTTAATGAGAGGAAAAGCCTTTGACTCCACACTATTGAGAAGAACTGTATGTGGGGAATCTCTCCACATATGAGAGTTGTACTCTAAACAGGGGCGAATAAAACCTGTGTATAAAGTCAACAACTGTGCAGGGGTAAAGAAGGTTCGTAGTCGGCTTAGCACACCCAATCTCTTGGAAGCAGATTTCACAAGAGATGTAATATGTTCTTTCCAAGATAAATCCCGAGTGAATGAAGCCCCAAGCACGTTCAAGGATGATGCAGGACTGAGCTGGACATTATTAAACATTAATGGGTACTCCTGTGGAAGATACTGTCGGGTTGATAGGTATAAGAACTGAGTCTTTGATGCATTAAAAACAACAAGATTATCTTTACCCCAGTCAGAGATATGAGCCAGGTCAGACATTAGGTGTGCCACAGCCTCATCCCTTGTTTATTAAGTAACTGCTGAGATGGATGTTGCGGGAACCGAATGGAAAGGTGAAGGGTGGAGTCATCAGCGTACGAGTGGATACAGTTAGATGTACAGCTCAGAAGATCATTGATGAATAAAAGGAAGAGAGCTGGTGATAGGACAGAGCCCTGAGGAACACCATTGTTGATAGATCTAGGAGATGAACGATGACCGTCTACAACAGCGGCTATAGAACAACTAGAAAGGAAGCTAGAGATGAAGGCACAGATAGAAGGATAGAAAAAGTAAGAGGGCAGTTTGGAAATTAAAGATTTATGCCAGACTCAATCGAAAGCCTTTGAGATGTCAAGTGCAATGGCAAAGCTCTTGCCAGAGTCCCGAAAGGAGGATGACCAGGAGTCTGAAAGGTAGGTGCGAAGATCGCCAGTGAAGCGTCCCTGATGGAACCCATACTGACGATCTGAAAAAACGTTGTGACAGGAAAGTTGCTTTAAGATTTTTCTGTTAAGAATTAACTCGAGAACCTTTGAGACACAGGATGTTAAAGCAATTGGATGATAGTTAGAGGGTTGGGAATGGTCACCCTTCTTTGGAAGTCAGAGGGGGGAGGAGATGGAGGAACAGCACCGGAATCGTCTAAGGTGGAGTTGGAGGAGAAAGTCTGACCGAAGAGATCTGCTGTATCAGTAGAAGAAATAGCTACAGAGCCATCAGAGTAGAAAAGAGGAGGGAAGGATGATGAAGTAAAGTAGTCAGAAAGGTTTTTGGGAAGGTGCCAGAAAGAGCAGGAAGAATTCGAATTGGAGAGTTGAGACAATTTAGTGCGGATGAAATTATTTTTACCAGAGCGAAGAACAGACTTAGCACGATTCCGGGCAGAAACATAAGAAAGATGTGATTCAGGGGTGGGTTGGCTCTGATACCTTTTATAGGCCCTCTCTTTGTTGCGGACAGCATTAGAAGACGAATGATTAAACCAAGGCTTTCTTGGCTTAGTCAAAGGATATGGGAAGGGAATGTATGCTTCCATGCCCGAGAGAATAACCTCCGTAATGCGCAGGGCACACTCTGACAGCTCCTGGCCATGGAAGCAATAATCATTCCAAGAAAAATCAAAGAAGTACTGCCTGAGAGCCTCCCAGTCCGCAGCTCCAA
>JAGKTI010039137.1:0-10043 GCA_018397915.1 Birgus latro | reverse complement strand
GAGAGAGAGAGAGAGAGAGAGAGAGAGAGAGAGAGAGAGAGAGAGAGAGAGAGGAAACATAAAGATGAATTGGCAAAGAATGTGTTTGAAAAAGGAAAAGGAAAAATCAGGATAAAAGAAAGAGAAGCGTAATGACAGAAGCAAAAATGGGAATGCAGAAGGGAAATGAGAACAAAATATATAGATAAGGGAGAAAGAACTTGAAATGAACTGAGAGACGAGAGGAATTAGGGTTGAGTAAAATTAAAAAGAAACTGAGAGAGAGAGGAGATCTCTGAATGTGGTTGGATACTGTAAGAACAAAGTGGTGGAGAGAGAGAGAGAGAGAGAGAGAGAGAGAGAGAGAGAGAGAGAGAGAACTATTTCATGTCTGCCAGGAAATCTCAAAGTCAGAGATCTGAAGCGTACCCTTGAAATCCTTCAACCCAAGGACCTCTTTTTCGTATTATTACTTCCTCCACCTGATTATTTTATGCAGCTTTGGCAATTCTTAGCTCAATCGGTAGAGAGTTGGCTTGCGGTCCCGTGGGACCCAGGTTCGAATCCTCGCTGGTGCAGGGAACAGTTTAAGGATTTGAATTTCATTAAATCAGGCTTTACTGATCTACCAGAAGACCCGCCGACATGTCGTAAAAATGACCCCGCTAATACCAATACACCAGTCCTGTATGAGACAGCCCTAGCATGTATTCAATATGGACGGTGGGTGTTAAGCGCCGAAGTGGTGACATGTAGATTGTAGAAGGACGACTGGGCCTTGATAGTAGGCTGTGAAGCCTATGCCCAGAGTCGGACACATAAAAAAAAAAAAAATCTATTAGATTTACAGGAGTGTAATACGTACTGTTTTTAACCCCTTCACTGTCAGAGTTTTTACTATATCTCGGTAAACTATTCTGTAAGTAGCCTTAAGCGGTTAAAAACTTGAAACTATAATGATCAGTTAATGTATACATTTTCCGCTTACGAAACGATAACATAAGTTTCGAGAGCCATTTTGATATTGAGGGTTTAATGACAACTACCTCCTTCCTCTCCACTTCATACAGCCTTTTCCAAGTTTAGTAAAAAACGACTAGCTGACAACATAACTAAAAACACATTTATTTTGAACGGGATTTAAGGACGTGAAACTACCATCCCTTTTTTTTTTTTTTTTTTCATTTTTAAGGTTCCTCCATGCTGGTTTTTAACTCATTCAGCACAACGACGTCTTGTGTAGTTCACTTCTGCTGCTTCCAGGTGATGTTACTGAGTTTACCGGTGGCGATTTGCAGTGAAGAGGTTCCTGAATGCTTTACCTAACCCCACCAAATCGAAAATTTTCTCCAGAGTTGAAAAAGAACAATTTGCAGGTTGTGGATACGACAAGAATGACCGTGATGGTATTATCACCATACAGCTTTATAAAGCTTGAAGAACTTCTTCTACCCGCAAGGATTAGATTCAGTCTTCAGTAACGTCACTACCAGACGACTTTACTGTACTGATCAAAATCATCGGGAAGCAACAAGAACAAAGACTTAATAACGTCCTCAGGCTGAAGGTGTTAATCACGTGGAAATTCCTTTAGGCAGAAGCGATAATCCCTCGTGTGGGTTCTTTGAAAAGAATTTCAAAGCTCTGGAATCATATTTTAAACACTCCCCCCTCCCCCGCCATACCCTCGGGAAGTGTATTTTGTCCCTCATTAGTATAAGGGAGGTTACGTTGATGTAAAATTTTATTTATTTATTTATTTTTGGATGACGATATTCTTGTTATTGATGAATATGCAACTGATGTTGATAGTGTTTATGTTGACTTCGTTGGCGCACGCGTCACTGATGTGGTTGATGCTGGTGCACCGCCTTCTACAGAGATTTATGACAACTCAGTTCGAGCTGGCGCCTTGTAGTTTACCTGTGGTGCGGCCAACAAGCTCAAGGTGGATGAATTATATATCTGCAGAATTTCCGCTTTTAATTACCTCGCCCGGGACAGAGTCCTGCGAGGTATTGTTTTTGGTCGTTTGTTTGTTTGTTTGTTAGAAACATTACGGAAAAACGGCTGAATGAAATTACATTAAACTATCAGAATATGTGGGCACTGGTCCCAAAAGAAAGCGATTGAATTTTGGAGGCAATCGAGTGACCCTGAAAGGCCAAAATCAAGGTCACCGATTTTCAGAGGGCTATAACTTGAAACCTGTTGCAGATATAGATATTTACTATTATCAACATACGGGACCTCCCATATGGGCCATCATCTGTCACCAAGACCTTTGACCTTGAGTGACCCTAAAAGGTCAAACTCAAGGTCACGGATATTCAGAGGGCTTACTATTATCAACATATAGGTAGTCATATATCGACTTGTAATTGGTATCATGACCTTTGACCTTAAGTGACCGTGAAAGCAAACTCAAGGATATTGATATAACTCGAAACTGGTTGAAGATAGAGATATTTACTATTATCAGGATATAGGAAGTCTCATATAGGCTTTCATTTGGCACCATGACCTTTGACCTCGAGTGGTCGGGCGAGGTTTGTTGTGCCTGGCACCACTTGTTATAACTGTTTAGTACCGACAGTCATTATTTAATATTCCATGTTAACATAATAAATTTATACAAATAATATTTATGAGCCCTACCTTACGTTAGGTAAATAATGTGGCGGAATTGTCGCAACTTTATGGAAGGCACTGTGTTGGTGTTATTGATGTTGCTATTGTTGATGCAGGTGAAGTCAGTGTGCGAGTTATGATTAATTAGGTTTGATACTGGTTGGCAGACTTATTTTTATTAAACATCAGAAACATACTGAAGTTGTCCCTCTCAGAGCATTTCCCTCCTACATCCATATATTAAACTTATTTCAGCGTATCTGTCGTAGATGGAGGCGTCACTGAAACTTTTTTTCTTGATGCTCTTCAGGATGTCTGTCTTTTCAGACTGAATGTCTCCCGTTTTGTCGAAATGCTATTCTTTGATTACAAGCTTCAGTCGAAGAACAAGAAGACGATATACATTAGTTCCATGGGTGAATAAAGTGAATGATGTACTAAGGGAATTTACTCCCGCCAGTCCACTTCTCGCGTCGCTTGTCTCTCTGCCTCATGCACTTGCTGCAGACTATCAGGCAAAAAGCTGCTTGCAGTGTACACTATCTCGAGAGACATTTTGTGTGCTAAGTCCTTCTGTTACAAAATATTTGAACAACATGCTCTTGTTGTCTGTCTTGACTCAAGAGCTTTTTTTTCCCCTAAGTCTGTCTATCTGTCTATTGCCAGACGCCTTCATCCCATAAGGGGTGGCCACAAACAAATCGCCTCCATGTAGCCCTGTCCCCCGACATTTCACTACCCTGCTCCCAGTTCACACACACCCTTTCTCATTCACCACTCCACTCCATCCCTTCATCTAATCCTTGGCCTCCCCCTCCCCCTCCCCCACCTCCACCTTACTCTCATACACTCTCCTCGTTAGTCTCTCGCTCTCCATTCTCTCCACATGGCCAAACCACCTTAGTGTATTTCTCCTAATGCTTTCTATTACATCCCTAAGTAATACTGTTCATTTTCCACTCTGAGACATGTCTTTTGGTCTCTGGGTGTATCTGTAATTATACCGTTTTTTATGACCTTGGATAAAAACGTTGGATCCGATGCACATCGATCAGACAGGCTGGAGGAAGAAATGCCACAATTTAGGTCAACTCAGGATATGTGGAACAAACATGGTAACTGTGTATCTCATTTGGAAGTCGCAGGACAATATGACTTGAACTGAATAAGTGATAGGTCTCAACTGTTTTCTGCCAGTTTGTGGATCATCAGATACTGGTCTGCATATGATAATGTTGACTGAAGATCACTTCTTGTCTGTGACTCATTATGTTTCTAAAATTGGTCAGATCATCTAAAATACCAGTTTTCCTCCGGCCTCCATTACCATAGACTCTTGAAATTATGTTGTCAGTTTCCACTGCGGTCTTGCGAAACGAGTAAAATGTCGTATTTGCTCATTGCTCTGACTGCAACGCTTTTCCCTGAGTGCCGCGAAAAGTCTCGTAAAATTACACTTGCCCATCTTAAAGTGCATCGGCACTTAATACCGTGATGAAGGGTCATATAATTATGGCAACCAAAATAAAGGCTGATGTATGACCATCAACGGAGAGAAGCTCTGGCCTCCTGTTACAGATTGGAGTGACCATTATCAAACCTTACTAATCACAACTCACATACCGTATATTTTGAGTCAGTGACAATTGTTCAGTTGTTACAGTTATTATTATTAGTAGTAGTAGTATAGTAGTATGGATGTTGAAGCTGATGTAACTGATGTAGGTGATATTGATATATTTTGTGCCGTTCCTCGTTACGGAGAGAGGCAATGTAGGCTGTGTAGCTTTCGTTAATACTGATAGTGGTGTTGGTGTAAGTTATGTCTTTTGATACAGGTTCTTGCTTTTAAGTCACTAATGTGAACTTCATTGATGTTTTTAAATAGATGATGCAGGTTCAAGTGTTTTTGTTGATATTTATTAACAACAATTGTTGTTCTTAATGTTGGTGTTTTATTTATGTTATTAATCCTAATGTTCTAAGTTTTATTTATGGTGATGATGATTGATGGTGGAGGTAATGTTTGTAATGTAGGTGTGTAGATTTTAAGTGTTAATTTAGTAAGTTTAGGTGTCACTGATGTAGATTTCGTTGATATTAGTGTTGCCAATGCAGGTGTTTACTAATGTCATTGTTTTTTGTTGATGTCAGTGTTGGAGTAGTTTATTTGGATGTATCTGTGTCACTAATATAGTATTACTATTGTCAGTCATTGCTGTTATTTCTGACATCAAAGCTACAACTGTTGATTTAGGCGCTTTTGAATTGCTATGTGAATTTTCTGTTTTATGGGAATTTCATGGCTGACATTCTTTGAAATTGTTGCCGTGGGCGTTAAGATGGGTGAATTGTTGTCAGCATAAATTACATAGATCTTACTGATGTTTTTTTTTTTTTTTTAAGCAGTTTCTCTTTAACTATGAAGGTAAAAGGTGGCATTACTGGAGACCTGAGTCACTGTCAGTGATATTTCTTAACTGATTTAGGTGTCTTAGGTGTCATTGCTGTGGGTGGTGTCAATGACGTAGTTTTTTTTTTTTTTTATGTGTCCGACTCTGGACATAGGCTTCACAGCCTGCTATCAAGGCTCAGCAGTCCTCCTACATACCATACACCTCTACATGTCACCACTTCGGCGCTAACACCCACCGTCCATATTGAATACATGCTAGGGCTGTCTCATACAGGACTGGTGTATTGGTATTAGCGGGGGTATTAGCGGGGGTATTTTTACGACATGTCGGCGGGTCTTCTGGTAGATCAGTAAAGCCTTATTTAGTGAAATTCGAATCCTTAAACTGTTCCCTGCCCCAGTGAGGATTCGAACCTGGGTCCGTCAGGACTGCAAGCCACCTCTCTACCAATCGAGCCACCGCCTCCCCCAATGATACTGCTGAGGAAAGGGGTAATAAAATGGGATGGTGGCCCGAAAAAGAGGGGAAGGCAGGGTGGGCAAATACAAATTTAGCAGGTCACGAAATCAAGTTGCCAAGTTTTATGACACAGAGAAACATACAAGTAAAAAATTATCAAACAGGCGCGACCTTTTCGTATTTTCTATTGAAACGAGTCTTTCACAGGCAGGTTGGTACCTCTCCTGGATTACCGCACCTACTACAGATTTTCCAAAACTTACCTCTGAAGGCTGCTATTTAGGATTTTGAATGAGTAAATATTCCTCCGACATCGCCATGTCCAACGTTCTTAATGCACGTTTTTTAAATTTGAAAGCTTGATGTCGAACGCTGTGAACGCACGTTTTACTTTTGGCGCGATTTCCAAATGGCGTGTCCAGGATGTACGATTACTTTGGAGGAATTATGTGCAATAGCAGTGATTTACATCAATTGCTTCCTTTAATACACAACCATTTGCTTATTAAGGACACAATAAACAGCAAAAAGTGCAACGGCGTACTTACTTTACACGAAGACAGGGTTATATTCAGGTGTGATAAGAACTGCCTAGAGGACACCGAAATTCCAGTGTGACCCGCAGAAGCAGGTTCAAGAAATCTGCTACATCAGGAACATTCTTTGACCACACAAAGTTGGAAATTAAAGACATTCCGCTTCTTTGTCATGTATGGTGTGGTCCAGTAAGGAAAGTTTCATATGTAAGCAGACAGCTTGAAGTGAATGTAAGAATGGTGACTGATTGGTACAATTACTGCCGAGAAGTCTGTATATACTACTGCGAGTCTAGGAAGGAGCCCATTGGTGGAAAAGGCAAAACGGTGGAGACTGATGAAGCAAAATTCGGGCATTGAAAATATAATCGCGACCGAAGGATTGAAGGACAGTGGGTTATAGAAGGCTTTGAACAGAAGTCAACAAGATTTTCTTTGTATTCGTGGAAGATCGTACAGGAAATACATTACTCGCTGTAATTAGGCAGAACGTTCAGCTGGGTACAAAGATCATACCAGACTGTTGGTCCTCTTACCGAAATTTGGAAAGCCTAGGTTATGCACAAGAAACTGTTAACCACTACCTTCATTTTGTTGATCCTGTGACTGATGCATATACCCAACACACTGAGCACACATGGAGAGATGTTTGAGAAGATTTACCAGCATGTGGTAGGCGGAACAACATTATGTTGGTTACTTGGCTGCTGTTCTATCTAGGGAAGCCTTCCCTAAGGAGCGCCTGACATTCCATGAGTTCCTTATGGCTGCAGCTGCTCTTTGTCCTCCTGCACATTAAGGTAACTTTCTTCTTTTTCTTTTTTTATTTTCTTTTTTTATGTGTCCGACTCTGGGCATAAGTTTCACAGCCTGCTATCAAGCCCAGCAGTCCTCCTACAAATCATACACCTCTACATGTCACCACTTCGGTGCTGACACCCACCGTCCATATTGAATACATGCTATGGCTGTTCATACAGGACTGGTGTATTTGTATTAGTGGCGATATTTTTGTTAGTTCATGTTCTTCTATTTATCTGCCTATTGTCAGACACCTTAATCCCATTCAGGTTCTTACTGAGTTGAATTCTGCCCTGATGGGTTTTGGCAATCCCATTTCTGGGGGGAGTTAGGTTTAGTTAGGATGGATTGAGTTAGGTTAGGTTTGGTTAGGTTAGGTTAGGTTAGGTTAAAAGTATGGGGGGATCTGATGGGCGAAGCCCCCCCAGTTAGCTTAGGCCAAGTTAGATTAGGTTAGATTTGGTCTGGGTAAATCGCTAAGTTTTCCATGGCTTTGACACAGTTATAAGTGTTTTCTGCCTATTTGAGTAAGTTTGATACACCGACGCATCCAGTCAGAGTGATGGTTGGTGAACGCGGGCTGTGGGAGAGATTGTTGATAAAACACATGCCATAAAACAGAATTATCGTACAGAATGTACGATAATAAGAAAAGGTATCGAACATCGTACCAGAGGCAGTTTGATCGTACATGTACAATAATTATCGTACGAATGGCAACCCTGATCCCATACAGCTTGAATTGTATCTTTAGCTCTAGAGTTGATTGCTGCAGAGCCTTCTAGTAGTACGCTATACAAATGATATTGTAATGGGGGGATAACTTTTGAAAAACGAAACTGTGTCCGACTAGCTCTCTTTCTGTATATCCTTCTGTTTGTTCATATCTCTAATAAACCCCCTTCCCCCTCATCCATCTCTGTAGCCGGTCTGTTTATCGACCTGTCTATCCACCTATTTGTATATTTTCTGTCTGCCTATCATCAATCCATCAGTTACTGTGTGTGATCTTGTGCCTATCTGTCTGTTACTGCCTGTTTGTCTGCCATTCTTTCTACCAGTCTACCTTTCTACTTGTGTTACATATCTTTCTACTCACTTCCCCATTTCCGTATCCCATAGTTAATTACTCTATCCACCAGTTTATTCATATAGTCGCCGTGCAGTCTATTTATAACCTCTTGAATACGATGACGTCTGTATCACTTTATTTTTGCTACCTTCAGGCCATTCGACTAAAGTGGGAGAGGTTTCTTTAAAAATAACTTGGGAGAAACTTCTTTAACTAGAGAAGTTAGACAGAGCATTGACAAACCACTTCAGGGTGAAAGGTTTGAAAAGTTGAGATAAAAATAGTCTGGTAATAAGAAAAGAACTAACAGCTCGTCAGCTAAATTCAAGAAGGTACCGCTCATCTATCCCCTGATGCAGCATCATGTGAGGTGTAGCCAAGACATTACCTTCATTCATTTTGATTTTGACTCGAGTCAGTTACGCTCCGCTCCCTTCCTTCCGTCATCACACACCACCCTGCCTCATACTGCAGTCACTCTCATAAATTGCGTACTGGGGATTGGTTCTATAAGTACAGTACGTCAGTGGCCCCTTATTTTGTTGCAGTATGAAGACATCTTTATTATGTGTCATCTCCACCACACTCTTTGGTGGCAAAAAGAGATAAGGATTATCACTTTGATTCTATCTGGGAAGTGGATAAGGAGGTGGGAAGAGAGCGACAACCTAACCAACTTGGGTAATCCTTGAATCTGTTATGAATTTGTGAAGAGAATGTAATATGTAGTTTTTTTTTAATGTTTATAATCTTAAATGAATAAATTATTTTCAGGAATTATACTGGATCAGTGGCTAATCACTAAATTCGTATTCTTAGGAATATAGAGGTGAATGGCTTCAGTGGCATACCAAATGTCTAAGGATTTCCATTTTATGCCCTTCTTAGGTAGGCCAGGGAGTCCTCGGAAGACTACCCCAGCAGACAACATTGCCATTGTCCCGGCAGCTCAAGCTCAGCTCTTAACTGACGCAGTGGCCATTCATGACAATCTTGAGACGCAGACTACACATTGCGGGGGTTCACCACAGAACTCCAGCGACAAAGGAGCTCTTGACAGGGCGGCACAAGGAGGGAGGGATTGTGTTTGCTCAACATCACGCTGAAAAGGGCATTGAGTTCTGGGGTCACGTCGTCTTTACTGACGAGAAATGTTTCTCTTCCACTTCGCATGGTAGGCTGCATTGTTGGCAGATAAACAAAACACGGTATGATATTCATTATTATAGTTTTTGTAATCCTGAATTTCATTCTAGTTTAATAACTTGTTCATTCTTTACTGCCTTACGGAAATGATTCATCTTTCAAACGCAGTGTGTCCAAGCATCTCGAATTGAACGGATCTTGAATTTGGCTCTCTTTTGAAATGTTTTTGTTTTTTTCTTGGAAGGAACAGTATGCAGGCCTGTGGCCTTTGGTTCCTTCTTCCTTGCATAAAAAAAAATATATAAATAGATAGATAGATAGATAGATGTGGAGTAAGGAAGTCTGTGGACACCAGAATCGAAGAGAGTGTACTGATATGGTATGGTCATGTGGAGAGAATGGATAACAATAAACATGGTTCAACTAATATTATATACTATATAGATAGATAGATAGATGGATATAGATAGATAGATAGATGCAGATATAGATATGGAGTGAGGAAGTCTTTGGACACCAGAATCGAAGAGAGTACTGAGATAGTGTGGTCATGTGGAGAGAATGGATAACAATAGAGTGGTGAAAGAGGTATATCTGAGCGAATTTGAAGGCGGAAGGAGGCGAGGTAGGCTAAAGAGAAGGTGGAGAGATATGGTGGATGAATGTTTGGGGTAGAGAGGTATGTAAGTCGGTGAGGCTAGGGGACTGACAAAAGATCGAGCTGGCTGGATGAATGTTGTGAGGAGAAGTGTATGATCAGGGATTTGGCACCCCTGTGACAGCGTCTGGGGTGACTCTATCGGATACGTTTATGTGAAGCTACAGAGTGTGGTGAAATTGTATTGCGTATCATATAGAGCCAGGATTTCGGGGGCTTGAATGCTGAGTGAATGGAAGTGTGGCCCATTGGACTGGGCAAACCTGGGCTGTCTGGACGTTGCTACTCCTCACCCTACCCTAGGGTGGGAAAGGAGGTCCGGATGATGATGAATGATGATGATG
>JAGKTI010039136.1:0-10610 GCA_018397915.1 Birgus latro | reverse complement strand
TAGCTTTCATATGCACGGGCCTCCGCCAAAACCAATTTGTGCTGGCGTTGAATATTTGAACACAGAAATGACACAGCGCCGGACTCCATTCACTGCAATGACTGCGGTTACACTGGCGGATCGCAAATATACCTGCCGCAGATTTAATAACACCTTTGCTACAAGGGACTGCTAAGCTAAAAAATAATATTGAAATAAAAAAGGATGTCTGACGGTAGGAGAAATTAAGTTAAGTAGACGTCATAATACTGAAAGGATCAAGAGAGATTGTATTTATACTTTCCTTACGAGGGGTCTTACCTAAGATGAGTTGTAGAGTCTGACAGTAGCAAAAGTGAAATATAAATAACTGTATCATACTGGAAGAATTAAGGGAGACTCCTTCTCAGCCCTTTTACGAGGTGCGACGTTTCCAAGGCTAAAGACAACGAAAAATGGTCTGATGTTGGCAAGAATTTAAGAAAAAAAAGTCACGCACTGAAGAGGTAAAGGAAGATTGTTTCTTAACCTTTGCTGCGAGGGGAAGGGGGTCTTTCCTAGGCTGAGAAAAATGATGATTACGTAAGGGGCTTGATTCTGTGATTATGCTTGTGATATGTATTTGGCACCATCACAGGACATTCGGTGTGGGGGAGATGAGGGCTGATGCGGCGTCTCTGGCAGTACGTGATGGCATGGCAAGTTAATTACCGTGCCACTGATTACGATGATGAATGGTGTGTGTGTGTGTGTGTGTGTGTGTGTGTGTGTGTGTGTGTGTGTGTGTGTGTGTGTGTGTGTGTGTGTGTGTGTGTGTGTGTGTGTGTGTGTGTGTGTGGGTGTGTGTGTGTGTGTGTGTGTGTGTGTGTGTGTGTGTGTATGTGTATGTGTGTGTGTGTGTGTGTGTGTGTGTGTGTGTGTGTGTGTGTGTGTGTGTGTGTGTGTGTGTGACAGAGACTGAGGTGAGTTCGTGCAGAGAGAAAAGTGTTAAGTAAGCGGGAAGGAAAGTGTTTGTGAATGCGAGAGACTAGAGTGACGGTGTGTATCTGATAAAATCAATATACATTGCTTAGAAATTACTAAACCCAAGACTAATTAAGCAATATACATTGAAGTTATACAGAAATTAAGCTCCATAAGTTACAGAAAAGCACACACACACACACACACACACACACACACACACACACACACACTTCATCTTCGTTCCCACGTGTTTTTCTCACTCCCACACACGTGCTTCCTTCATGTTCGTACCCTCATGTTTTCCTCATTATTTTGATTTGCGCCTTAATATCCTCCTTCTTGATTCACTCATTTTCACTTACTTTTTTTGTCTTTACCATCTCAACATTTTCTGTCTTCTCGATTTTTATATCTGATGTCTGTCTTCTCCATCCCTTCAAAATTTATATATTTTTCCTCCTCTTCCCTTCCCGCTTAATTCCACACCATCTTTCTCTTCTCGTTTCTTATGCCATATCACCTCCTTTTCCTCCTCCACCCTCTTTTCCCTCCTACCTTCATTCTCAATCATTTTTAAGTAGTTTTCTCCTGTTATGCGCGTACCTCCCTTTTGTTTTTGTTTTTTTCATGAATATCTCGGGTTGATTTTCTTCCTCGTTACTTCCCTCTCACCGTCTCTCTCATTATAATTTCCATTTCCATTCTGCAATATTTTCCCATCATTTAGGGGCCTAATTTTTCTCCTCTTTTGATATAGTTCTCTCCATTGCCCCCATTACTTTGTTTCCGCTCTTCTCCTCTCCTTGGCTCCTTTCCAAACACCTCTCCTATCTTCCTCCCTTTCCCGTATTTGCTCTCCATCCAATAATCCATTTCCAGCTTTCCTTTCTCACCTCGCCTACACAGACCCCTCCTCCTCCCCTCCCTCTCCTCCAGTCCTCTCTATTCCTCTTTCCACCACCCTTCCTTTCCTTACCTCCATTGCTCTCATCTCTTCCCAGCTCCCTCGCTTCCTCTCACACTCTTTACTTTACCTTACCTCTCCCTTTCCTTTCCCTCCTTTCCCTCTTCCTCTCCGCCACCCTTCTCTATCTTTCCTTCCCCTTTCCAGCTCTCCTCACCATTTCTTCCTCTCTCTTCTCTCCCCACCTCCTCCCCTTCCATCACTACTTCGATCTCACTCTTTCCCGATTCACATCCTCCCCCGCGACCCCTCCCTCTCTCCTCCGGCTCTCTTCCGTTTCCCCTCTCACACATCCTTTCCTTCATCTTCTTCCCTCCTCACTTTTTCCCATTCCACAGAGCGGGCGAGGCGCAGTATAATCCGCTGTTATCCCATCATCCCATCATTCCTCCTTTACCCGTCCCGTTCTTCCTCCTCTTCCTTTACTTTCTTCTTATCCTCGTTGCCCCCCCCACCATTTCTTCTTTTCCTTCCCTTTTCTAATCTTTCTTTCCAACTTTCCATTTATCCTCGTCCTTCTCTCCTGTGTTTTCTCTTACTCTTCTTCTCCATTCTTCCCTCCTCCCATCCTCTCTCCCACTCCTCGCCGCATTCCAGACAGTGGCATGCTCTTCTTCCCCGGCAAGTCACCGATGATTACAATGACGGGCAGCACCAGTCACCACCCAAAACTTAAAATTGCCTGGCCTTCCTCTCCTGGCACTCACATTCTCGCTCGCTCCGCCTGTCCTCCCACACCCCCACACTCGCTTCGTCTGTCTATCCTTGCCCTTATACTCTCGTTTTCTCCGTCTGTCTTCGATCCCACATGCTCGCTTCGACTCTGTTTCTCATTCTCCTCATTCTCTCCTGTTCTTCCCTTCACATTCTCGTTTCGTCTCTGTCGATCTGTTTCTTCAACCATTCTTATTTTCGCCTTCACACTCTCGCTTTGTCTTTGTGTTTCTTTTCTCCTCGACCTTTCCTGCTGTCGCCCTAACTCTCTCTGTCTCTTTGTTCTGTCAACCTTTTTGTCTCTCTCTCTCATTACTTTCAGAGGCTTCTATTCAGCTTAAGAGAGAGGTTTTTCGAGTTGGATTAGTCAAATATACTCCAGACGCTAGACCAGGGAAAAAAAAAAACTTGTACTAGGGTCGAGCAGGGAGACCATTACTGAACGAAAAGTTATGAGTGTTTACCGATAAGTTATGATCTCTTTAACGCTGACAAGGAGAAAATTTTCTGTTTCTTTTTGTCTTCATTCCCTTCTCCTTCCTTCTCCATTTTCTTTTTTCCTTTCCATTCCCTTCTGTCATATACTCTTCTTTCTCTCCATTCGTTTTCCAACTTTTTATCTTTCCTCTTCCTTTCTCACCGTTTCCCTTCCTCTCCCTTTCCTTTTCCAATCATTTTCCATCTTCCTTTCCTTTCCCTTTCTCTCATTCTCCTCTCTGCCTCTCATTTTCCCTTCTTCTTCACCCTCTCTAATCCCCCTCATCTCCTCCCAGTTCCCCTTTCCTTTCACTTCCACTTTCCTATTCCCATTCCGCCCCTTCCCCCCCCCCTCTCTCTCTCTCTCTTTTTCATCTCTTTCAACGCCCTCTTGTAATTAATGCCGGCAAGATTCTCGTAATTGCTCATTAGTATATTTTAATGACTCGTAAAATACATTGCTCGTGCTTTTAGCTGAAGAAAATATTATTAATTAATTTGGCTTAGAAGAGAAGCAATTGGTGGATGTTAAAGTAAATAGTGCAAAATCCATGTATACGTGTAGTCTGCTTATTGCGTCCATTCTGTAGCATCTGCTTACACCATCCACCGCCCAACTCCAACCCAAACATCCCCTCTTCTCCTTAAACAATATCTTATACTACAGAATCATTGAAACCTGTAATCCCCCCAATAGTGTAATCTTAGGTGATTTTCATTTACCAGTACTCAAATGGAGAAAAACTATCCCAATACGCAGGGTTAAACCTATATACCAACTTCCAGGAAATCTTATTGCCTTACCTCACAGACCATAAATCTTGAGAAACATCTTAGATCTTTTTGGGCCACATCAGAAAATTTAGCCAATAATGTTATGGTAAACAAGGAATATTGCATCCTAGCGTATATGTTTTTCAGAAATGTAAATCATAGAGGATGAAACTGCAGAATAACAGCATGTTGTACCTAATGTTAACCTGATATGTTTACAAGCGAGGATAGTGTAGAATTTGTTATTGCGTAAATCTCTTCCTCTGAAATTTCTGTGAGAGTTTATCCACCCCAAAAGCCTTTTCCCCACCCCACTCAAACTCTCCCTTCACTTTCACTTCGCTTCCCATTTCTGTCTGACCCTTCACCTCTCTCGAACTCCATCTTCCTCCATCCCTCTTATTCCCTTTCTCCCTCCCCCATTCCTCTCCCCTAATGCCACTCACCTTCTCCTTCTCCCCCCACAGAGAGCACCATTCGTCGGTCCAGCCTGGGGTACCTAGGCAGGGCTCGAGCCAGGACCATCAAGATGACCGTTAGCATCGTCCTCGCTTTCTTCGTCTGCTGGACACCATACGTAGTCATCAGTCTGTGGTAAGTCTCTCACAGTTTCTCGAAGCTCCCGTCTTGTGGCTTATGTTAATCTCTCGGTTACTCGTCAATTTTACCGTTTCCCATAGATCTCACAGGTAATCGTAGGCCTCCTGGTTCTCCGCAGGCCTAGTAGTTTCTTACCAGTGCCTTGACCTAAGTCTTGTGGTTTTTCTTAGGTCTTATGGTTTATCGTGGGTCTTGTGGTTTATCTTGCCTTGTCGAATCTTCTAGAGGTGCGTGGTTGTTTTCCGATTATGCAGTGGCTGGTCGGTATCTTACCCATAAATGCAGACACCGGCTCGAGCACAATAATAAGGGTAATTAAATTGGCTGTTGCCAATTTTTAACGTCTCTACTGGTGTTTGCTAGTGACTCCTGCTTCCCGCTTATCTGCTTGAAAGCTCTGCCTGATAGTCCCTGCGTGATTCCGTCCCCATGGCCGTCACCACCAGCCCCCCCGAAGCAACAGGTGGGGAGAAAGAGACTGACCCGTTGTCTGCCTCGTCATGTTCCTCAGTGGCACACGATACACCCGCGGCGGAAAGTCCTTGAGCAGGGTTGAATTAACATTTTGATTGTTTCATGAAATAATGCCACAACAAAGAAACCAGTCAGAGGGCGTCAGTGGTTAACTCAGATACTCCATCAGTACAGTTGAGGCTGTCTGGATGTATCTCTTTGTGGCAGCCCATGATTTTTAATCCATTCAATGCACAGACGGCCCTTCATTGTTCTTGACACACCTTAGTACAAAAGTTACTTCTTTTACTAAGTAACTTGTTCTAGTCTCCTGTACAGGAGCTTCATTAACCTCTAAATGGCTGCGAGGGAAGTGGACGCATTAACTTCTCAAGGACTGAAATCACAATCTTTATGTCTCCTTAGCTCTCCTTTTCTCAGACTTTTTTCAGTTTCTTTCCTTTGCCGAAGTTTTTCATCACACACTTTATCTTCTGTTGTTGTTAGGTTGGGCATTGTTAATATTTAACTCTGTGACTGCATGCCTTTCCTATTAATGTAAGCTAGTTATGGAGCATACAACTTTCTACAAAATTTTTATTCTATCCAGTAACTTGAAGTAAGTTTTGACTCACATGCTCAGATATTCCTATACACAACAGATCAATTCTGGACGAACCGTCCTCAGCGTGTCATTCCTCCTGTCTATAGCCCACCAACCTTTCAAAATCGACTGTTGAGGCGTCACAAACTAAGCGATTCTTAAGTATGGCATTTTGCTGTTGTTTCCTTTGAAGCATCATTAATATGGTAGATTCATGCATTCGTTCCATTTTCATTTTAATAAAAGTCTAGTAATTTCTGTAAGAAGAGAATAGCAAAATTAAACGTTTGTAGGATGTGTTCACCATGAATGAGGTGAAACGGCCGTAAGGCTGCATATACATTGCTTCTGGGACTATTTCTCTGGATGGGACGGAGTGGGTGCGGCAATCTCTCGTATCGGCACACACATTCCTCTCAACACTCCCACCACCACCACACACCACTTCCTTCACCCGACATCTCACCAATAAGTCTTTGGTTGAGGCTTGTTTTCCTCGACTGTGCCTGGGAGTGCTGTGATAAGCCTTACAACACACACACACACACACACACACACACACACACACACACACACACAAAAGGATGTGAGAAAAGTACTGGAGTTAAATAGGAGGGGATTTGAAACCAACGTGGGTACCAACACATGTTACCTGCACACCACTAGCCCACGTTAGCATACGGTAATGACGTCACTACAATACTCTGGACGTCACTCCTGTCTCTTTCCCTCGCTCATTTCTCTCTTACCCTGTCCTGTCTAAGTTTTCCTCACACTGAGCATCCCATTCCACTCTGTTCTATACCCCCATCCCATGCCACCCACCCAGTCCTATACTCCACCATCCTATAGCTTCACCCCATCCCATACATCTATGCTCACTAAAGCACTGGCTTACACACAGCAGAATGACTGCTTCTTCACCTAAATCATCTATCACTCTTCACTCCTGACAGACACCAACCCTCAGATCTCCCTCTTCGACCAGCCATTCCCTTCACCAAGACATCCCAGAATGCTGGAATGCTGGACCTGCTTTGGGTACATGCATGGATTTTTGTCCGCATATGAGCAGTAACAATTCATATGCATATCATGGGACTGATGCCATGAAACTACTCACAAGCGATGACTTTTGACATTGGAGAGAGTTTGTGGACACAGTATATAAATAGTTCATATGAATAATCGTGAATTATGCTGACCCAAGCTGGATCTTCACCTTACGGTGACAGACATAGAAAAGATTCATAAAAATTAAAACAAAGCTTTCCAAGTAACAACAGTGCATTCAGACATAACAAAAACCATTTGCAACCAAAAACAAAAGTATTGTCCAGCAAGAACCATACGAACATAAGAGCTTCACTGTTCATTGCCTCGTCACAGGATACACTCCACTCATGTAACTTTGTGCTGCATCATCCACAACCACAAAGAAAAGTGAAACGGGCAACTTCCCTACACTACACAGACTGCCTTAACAATATCCCTCTCCCTCCATCCAACACTACACAGACATATGCACAAGTTCATAGCCAATACAGTCAATCAAAGCCTCCAGACAAACACCATCTTTCACAGAACCCCACCAGACATTCATCCCTTAGAAACTGCTTTTCCCAGACTGATACGAGTGCACTTATCCAGACTACCATGTGGCCATCACCGTTTCCCGCTTAAGTTCCAGCATGAAATTCAACCCGTAATTTAATATGTCCTCCCCCTAATGCAGCCCCCCACACCACATCACAGTTAATCACCTCATGCAACTCACTTGTACAACACAGAGAGTCCCTTCAGCATAAACTCAGCAATAATCGTCGGGAAGCGCCCAGGAGAAGTGGCCAGTTTCCTGCAGCTCTCTGGGTTTATGTCCTCATGATCCTCAGGTCACTGTAAAAAAAGTAAATAAATAAAAAATAATAAAAAAAAATCCCCTAACCCCACTCTACCCCATATGTCCCATGCATACTGTACCTCTACCTCTGTTCCCGCACCCCGTCGCACCCAACCCCGTCCCACGCCACCAACTCATACCATGCCGCCACCCCTTCCAATACCCCCATCCTATACACCCCCTACCCATAGCCCCTCCATCCCCCCTTCTCTCCATGGCAACAGAACCAGACAAGCGGCAGTACCCGGGTCGCACCTCACCCTGCCACTGCATTGACCGAGTTCAAGTTCACTGGCGAGACAAGCAGAAACAGAGGGAGAGGGAGTGAGCTGTAATAGTGATGGGAACAGATTAAAACGTACAGCTATAGACATGGCTCACAGGTGTAACGGGAAAAATATCTTGTATAAATGTAAAAAAAATGTACGAGAATAATAGTAACAGAAAAGGTCATGTAAGAAAGCAGAAAATGAAGAAAATGCAGTGGCCTAAGCCGAAACGCGAGAAAGCCCTGGTGTGTGAGAGGGATGTGGGAGAGCGGAGATGTGATAGTGAGGCGGCCGTGAGGGGAATCAATGGAGAGAGAGAGAGAGAGAGAGAGAGAGAGAGAGAGAACATATAGCCAAATAATGGGATGGGATAATCAAAGAACTGGTGAACGTGTGAGTCCTGCGTCTGTCTGTCTGTCTGTCTGTCTGTGTCTCTGTCTGTCTGTCTGTCTCTCTCTCTCTCTCTGAAAGAAAAAGCCACAGTAATTACCAAGGCCATTATTCATCTCCTTATCGAAGTATGCTGGATTTGCCCTATTCATTACTAATCTTGAATCCCTCGCTCTAATTTTGATTTTTGAGTCTTATGAGTGTCCCGTCGACCAGAATTAATGTCACTATTGTTACGGTAATGAAGGGGGGGGGGGAAAAACAGCAGCTGGCGACAAATGTAGTTGGCATTTTTCCTTCTCTCTCTCTCTCTCTCTCTCTCTCTCTCTTTCTACTCCCCAGCCTCTTTCCTATTCACACTTCTCACACTCCACCCCTTCTTCACTTTCCCATAGCCTACCTCTGTCCCTCTTTCGCACTTTACCCTCTTCCCTCTCTCACACTCAAGTCCCGCTCCCTCCCTTGTACTCCCAGCCTCTCACACTCTCCACTTTCTTCCCCTAACGCACTCAACCCTCTCTCTCACACTCTACCACCTCCGCTCTCTTTAACTCTGTTCCCCCTCCCTCTCCTTCTACCCCTCACAGTATCCCAAACTCATCTACCCCTCTCACTCCTAAATTCTACTCTCTTTCTACCCTCCCAGCCAATCCCTACCCAGGCTGAAATACTGTAGGTTGGATGCACATATTTTTCTTTCCTCTTTTGACGTTACCAGGTATATAAATAGTTGATTGGCCAACCTGAATGAGGCTGCAGTCACTAGATCAAAGCGTATTGCTATTGAGGGTAGAGTGAAAGAGAGTGAGCGAACTGAGGGAAGGGGAGACAGGGTATAATGAGAGAGAGAGAGAAAGAGAGAGGGTAGAAAGAGAGGATGGATAGCATGAGAGAAGAGGGGGTAAAATGAGACAGAGAGAGGAGAGAGCATGGGAGAGAGGACTGGAAACGATTTTGAGAGAAGGGAGGTGTGAGCGAGTGATAGAGAGAAGAGGAATGTGTTTTAAAATAGTCGTAAAATTTACTGTCATACGAATGGAAGCTTTTAACGTTGTTTTTAACGAGTAAATCATGCAAGCAATTAAAAAAAAAATCTGTTTTCTTTTTCTTCTATTTCATGATACCCTATTCTACATTACTTTGAAAAATTACGTGCTATTGACTGATATACATCGCTTATAAATGTATATATATTTTTCTTTTTTTCAGGAGTACGCCTCATGCATGTTGATATGTTCACACACACACACACACACACACACACACACACACACACACACACACTTGAGTTGCTCCACTGATCAGTTGCCTTTGTTCCTTGGTCATAATAAGGTTAATTCTTGAAGTAGCTATAGTCCGTTTTATCCATATGAGGGTACTTGGTCACCCACCTTCCATGGATATTATTAAGTCGTGGTTGCACGAAATTCAGTGAGCATTATTTATGGGATAGGACTGAGTCTCCTTGGTTAGTGGCCAGATTTAGCCTCGCCTTACTACTCCAGGCCATCATCTGAGCTGGAAGGGGTCAGAGATCTCTGTCAGATGAAAACAAATCGACTATGATATGTATTGATTTAGCTGCTCCAGATTCCTTCTTGCCCTAAAATGCCTCACAACTGAGTAGCATTGACTTAAAGATATGAAAGAAGGTCAAGAAACTGATTAAAAAAAAGTTCCCATCGCCCTCCCCCTTTCCTTCCCCTTCACTGTCTTCTGTGCTTTCATATATAACTTTCTGGCAAAGGAGTGGTGTAAGTGGGGCAGGAGTGATGTGTAGATAACACACATTGCAAGTAACTGAACAGCGCAGCATAGGCCAGGGTCGCAGAGTACGTCTTCCGAACAGTAGGAAAGTTTACCCCAGTGGTTATGAAAGCTAAAAACATGCCAGCACCAGCTTCTGCTTAATGAAGAAAATGGCACCATAAGCAGAATAAGTACAGTACTTCAGAATATTCAGTGTTTTGCCTCCACAGGTTTCTTAAGGAATAACAAACTCAATGGGTGCAATAAATATCTTCCACCAATATAAGCATAATTACAACAATAGGCAGTGAACATAAAGCCAAGTAACGGGTGCGAAACCGGGGAAGTTAAAAACAGAGAAAGCTAAGGTGTTGCGTAGTATAGCAGGAAAGGTGAAGATGGGTAGGCATGATGAAGGTGTGAGGCAGGACAGGTGCAGGTGACACTGAAGGAGTGTTGGTGACAGTTCTCCCGCCCCCCGCTTACTCTGAATTCATAGTTATGTGCACCTCATTACACACACACACACACCCACACACAACACCACCACCCACCACCAACACCAAGTTTGACAACGGATAATCCCTTCATTTTATTTTGACGACGCGATATGACAGGAAACACTTCTCTTCATATCCTCTCTCCGCTCCTTTTTTATCTCAGTATCCTTCTCTGCTCTTCCTCTTTCCATGTCGCCTCGAGCATTCTTTTGTTCATCACTTTCCACTCTCTCTCTCTCTCTCTCTCTCTCTCTCTCTCTCTCTCTCTCTC
>JAGKTI010039135.1:0-10610 GCA_018397915.1 Birgus latro | reverse complement strand
CCTAACCTAACCTAACCTAAATCAGAAAACCACCTACCTACCTCCCTCCTTGACATGCATAGCACTTAATTAAGATTGCATTCACGTAAATATTTGGCACAAAGCATGAATTAATTGAATTTTAACCCAAAAATGATGATTTAGTGGTGAGAAAGGCAGACATGATTATTACTGAGGAAATCACCTTTTCACAGCCTGTGCACTCAAATATGGGACACAAAGCATAAAGTAAATAAAATGTAACCAGAAAAATTATGATTTAGAGGTGTGTGGGGCAAAAATGTACCAGTTGACCAGATAGTGAACGTTTGTAAGAGACATGGTAATCACTGAGAAAATCACCTCTCTCACAGCCTGTGCACTCAAATATGGGACACAAAGCATGAAGTAAATAAAATGTAACCAGAGAATGAGGATTTAGAAGTGATTATTGAAAATATTTAGCAGTTGACAATGTTTACTTACAGTCCATGATTGTGGTTTACCCCCATCTCTAAGGTTTTTACAGTGGTCATAATTGCTCTTGAAGCATGTCCAGTAATCCAGTGTTTGACTACATTTAATCCTTAGCACTGTGACTTTTGATTATTTAAACAACACCGAAAATGCCGCAAACGATCGGACAGCCATTCACTGTTCACGGGAGTTGAGACAGAACTAGTAGGAGGGAGATTGAGCGGGAAGGAAGCTAGTCGGCGCGGGCGGGAAATTCAAACTTACGCGGTCGGAAAAAATCGGATTTTTTTTTTGGGGGGGGGTCGGCCATCAGCCCACGATGTCCGAATAGTGATGTATCCGGATAGTGGACATCCGGATAGTAGAGAGATTACTGTATATATATAAGTAATCTCTCTACTATCTGGACAACCACTGTCTCACTGTTCGGTCATTGTACGCTGATGGTCGAAACCCCAAAATTCCCAAAAATTGCAAAAGAAACGAAAAAATCAGATTTTTTCCAACCGCATCAGTTTGAATTTCCCGTGCGTGCCGACCAGCTCCCTTTCCACACTCCCCCCCTTCTGCCAGTTCTTTCTCAACTCCAGTGAAGAGTTGCCGGATCGTTTCCGGTATTTCCGTTCTTGTTTAAATAATCATAATTCACAGTTCTAAGAATTAAGTGTAGTTAAACACTGGATTACTGGACATGCTTCAGAGCAATTATGACCACTGGAAAAACCTTAGAGGTGGGGATAATATTCGTTAACAACCATCTTGGACATGTAAGTACACTGTCAGCTGCTAAATATTTTCCATAATCACCTCTAAATCTTCATTCTCTGGTTACTTTTTATTTACTTCATGCTTTGAGACCCATATTTGAGTGCATAGGCTGTGAAAAGGTGATTTTCTCAGTAATAATCATGTCTCTTCCTTACGTTCATTATGTAGTCAGCTGGCGAACACCCCTGCCGTACTTACCTCAAAATCATCATTTTTGGATTAAAATTCAATTAATTCATGCTTTGTGCCCATTATTCATGTGAATGGGGTCTTAAGTGCTATGCATGCCCGGTAGGGAGGTAGGTAAGTGGTTTTCTGATTTAGGTTAGGTTAGGCTAGGTTAGGGTCAAGAATGACCGGTGCTGTTGGTAAACAGTGAACACCTTTGCCATACCTAACTCTTTTTCTGGTAACAGTTTATTTATTTGATGCTTTGTATCCCATATTTTAGTGCATAAGATGTGAGAAATGATGATTTTCATAGTGATTGCCACGTCCGATACTTACACTAAGCTGCCATCTCGTGAACACCTATGCCATACTTACCTCAAATTCATCATTTTGGGGTTAAAATTCAATGATTTCATGCTTTGTGTTCATTATTTAATGCATTCGATGTGAGAAATGGTGATTTTCATAGTGATTTCCATGTCTGATACACTTGCTGGCAAGGTGTGAGCACCTATGCGTTATTCACCTCTAAATCATAATCTTTTGGTTAAAATTCAATTGATTCATGCTTTGTGTGCATTGTTTATGTGAAAGGGGACTTAAATAAGTGCTATGCATGTCTGGTAGGGAGGTAGGTAGGTGGTTTTCTGATTTAGGCTAGGTTAGGTTAGGGTCATGAATGACCAGTGCTGGAGCTTCAGGGCCATTATCCTGACAAGACCACATTCCTGTCATGCCTTTGGCTCTGTAACGTCGGATAGTGGGAGGACTACTATATTCATCCATTATCCAATCCTATGTCGCCCCACAGAGGAGTGCAGGAGCGCATGGCAAGGCAAGTTGGTCCTGACTTTTAAGATGAGAGTGACCTGTCTCTCTCATCCCTGAGTGGCATTACGTGAGCAATAAACCCCAACCATCCCTTAGATATAAACCTTCACTGGGTCAATCCAACTGGAGTGCTGTAATTACTCACTAAACCATCAGGCTCCAAAATTTGGCTGTATACTTACCACCCAGCATAGTAAATTGTTTCCTGGTGTACAGGAAACCATTTGGCTTGTCACTCTTAGTAGAGTCACCTGCAGGCAGAAGGACGAGGAAAGAATGATGGAAAGAAAGACGGAAGAGGGAGTCGAAAGTCACCCGTAGGCAGAAGGAATGAAGGAAAGAAAGGCAGAAGAGAATTGAAAGAAAGAAGGATGGAGGAGAGGAAAGGGCAGACACCCAAGAGCAGCACTACATCGAGTGAGTGGATGGTGAGCCCACCCACCCACCACAATATATATATATATATTTTTTATATTTATATATATAGGCTACTGTATATATATACTTATATATACACAGTAATCTTCCCACTATCCAACTTAGTAGAGCCAAAGGCATGACCGGAAAGTGATCTTGTCCGGATAGTGGCCCCTGAAGCTCCAGCACAGGTCATTCATGACCCTAACCTAACGTAACCTAAATCAGAAAACCACCTACCTACCTCCCTACCGGACATGCATAGCACTTATTTAAGTCCCCTTTCGCATAAACAATGCACACAAGCATGAATTAGTTGAATTTTAACCAAAAAATGATGATTCAGAGGTGAATAAGGCATAGGTGCTCACAATTTGCCAGCAAGTGTAAGTATTAGACATGGAAATCACTATGAAAATCACACTTTTTCACATCGGATGCATTAAATAATGAACACAAAGCATGAAATCATTGAATTTTAACCCAAAAATGATGAATTTGATAGGTGTTCACGAGTTGGCAGCTTAGTGTAAGTATCGGACATGGCAATCACTATGAAAATCATTTCTCACATCTTATTCACTAAAGTATGGGATACAAAGCATCAAATAAATAAATTGTTACCAGAAAAATGTTGATTAAGAGTTAGGTATGGCAAAGGTGTTCCCTGTTCACCAACAGCACTGGTCATTCTTGATCCTAACCTAACCTAACCTAAATCAGAAAATCACCTACCTACCTCCCTACCTCCCTACTGGACATGCATAGCACTTATTTAAGACCCTATCTATCTGTCTATTGCCAGACGCCTCAATCCCGCACGGGGTGGCCACAAACAAATCGCCTTCATGTCGGTCTGTCCCCCACCATTTCACTACCCCGCTCCCAACTCACACTTCCCTCTCTCACGTACCTCTCCACTCCATCCCTCCATCTCATCCTCGGCCTCCCCCTCCCTCTTGCCCCCTCCACCATCACATACACTCTCCTCGTCAGTCTTTCACTCTCCATCCTCTCCACATGCCCAAACCACCTTAACATGTTTCTCCTAACGCTTCCTACCACTTCCACAACCACACCACAACGTTCCTTCACTTCCTCATTTGTTAGTCTGTCTCTCCATGTGACTCCACATGCTCCTCTCAAATAACTCATTTCCACTGCTCTCACTCTTGACTTCTGTCCTTCCAACAGGGTCCAAGCTTCATTTCCATATGTTAGAGTTGGTATCACAATACTGTCATGAAACAACTTTTTTGCTTCCATGCTCACTTCCCTGTTTCTTATCACTGCTTTCAACGAACCAGCAACCTTCCTTCCCTGCTGCACCCTTTCAAGCACTTCACCCTCCAGACTTCCATCCTTACTCATCACACTACCCAAGTACTTAAATGCACTCACATTCTCCATATCCTCCCCATCCAATCTCACTGTACATTCACTGGCTTCACTTCTCTCGACGACCATCACTTTACTCTTCCCTACATTCACCTTTAGATTCCGTTTCTTACACACACTCCCAGACTCATCTACCAAGCCTTGCAGCTCCCCTTCGTCTTCGCTCAACAACACAGTATCATCTGCAAACAACAGTACAGGGAGTTTCCAAACACTGCCCTCTCTCACTAGGGCCACTCCAACATCCACTGCCCGACCTTGTATCTCTTTTATAACCCCATCCATGTACATATTGAACAACCATGGAGACATGACACATCCTTGTTTCAATCCAACCTTCAGATGGAAAGATTCACTCAGTTTGCCATCCACACGCACTGCAGCCTTAGCACCCTCATACATACTCTTCACTGCCTTCAACAACTTCCCATCCACTCCATATATTCTTAATTCTTTCCACAATCCTTGTCTATCAACCCTGTCATATCCTTTCTCCAGATCCATGAAGGCTGCATACAACTTCTTTCCCTTCTCTAGAAACTTTTCCACTAAGGATCTAAGAATGAATATCTGGTCTACACAACCTCTTCCCTTCCTAAAACCTCCCTGTTCTTCTCCAACTAATTCCTCTGTTATTTCCCTAACTCTGTCAATAAGTATCCTACCATATACTTTTCCTATTACACTGAGAAGGCAAATGCCCCTATGATTACCACACACTGCATTTTCCCCATTTCCTTTGTACAGAGGAATAATTATACCTGACTTCCAATCCTCTGGGACTCTACCCTCCTCCCATGCCAATCTACACACCTTCCACATCCATTCTATTACTATCTCTCCCCCATGCTTCAGCATTTCACCACACACTCCATTAATTCCTGGGGCTTTCCCCATTTGAACTTTCTTCATTGCTTCCACCACTTCCATCCTACTGATTTCTTTCTCTCTTCTCACAACCCTCCTCCTCCCCGCCATTCCCCATCCACTTATACTTGCATTACTTTCGTTCTCTATGTTCAACAGTACATTAGAGTGTTCTCTCCTTCTGTTTACTTTTTCTCTCTTCTCCACTAGTAATCTACCATTTTTATCTTTCACATCCTTACAGACTTCGTTGGCACCCTGTCTAGCCCTGTTTGCCTCCTTCCAGAACATTTTCTTACATTCATTCCCTCCACTTTGCACTCAGATTCCTTCCAAATTCCTCATCCACTCTCTTCTTACTCTCTCTTACTAATCTTTTCACCTCTCTCCTGTTCTTTAAGTATAACTCTCTCGTCCGTCTCTCAGCTTCTTTGTGACGCCCCTGTTCCTCATCCACTCATTATATGCTTTCTTCTTTTGTGCCACAGCCTCTCTCACCTCTTCAGTCCACCATGCTGTTCCCTGAACCCCCTTGCGTCTTCTCTTCACCCCACACACCACCTCACATGCTGCACAGATTTCTTCTGTGAATATCTTGCACACACCTTCCATGTCCCCCATCTGCTCCAGTCTATATTTACCCAATCGCTTCTCCACTTCCCTTTTATATTCAGCCTTTATTCCATCCTCTTGTAACTTTTCTACCCTCCTTGTAAGAAATACTTCCTCCTGTCCTTCCCTTCTTCTCTTCCTCCATCTTGTTTGGATTCTGATTCTAGTCACCACCAAGTTGTGGTCAAAAAGTCCACTCCCCCAACCTCTATATACTCTTGCATCCATTACACATCATCTCATCTTTTCATCCACACATACATAGTCAATCATTGCTTTCCGTTCATTCATCCCACCGTCCATCCTCACCACTCGCCATGTATACCTATGGATCATTTTGCGTCTGAAGAGGGTATTAGATAACACCAACCCTCTCCCGGCACAAATGTCCACTAAAGCACTGCCATTCTCATCCATCTCTGCAGGCACTCCCCACTCACCAACCACTCCATCCTCCTCCTCATTCCCTACTTTTCCATTCATATCTCCAATCAGAAACACTCTCTCATTCCTTTCAAACTTTTCCAAGCAGGCTTCCACATTTGTCCAGAACTCTTCTCTCACTCGACTTATACGATCTTGCGTTGGCACATACACGCACACAATTGCCCACATTTGTAGTCCAACTTTCACTCTTACCCACACAATCCTTGACCCAACTGATCCATACTCTTTTACATTCTTCTTCCATCTGTTGCTCACAGCAATACACACTCCTTCTTTCGCCTTCTCATTGTCACCTACTCCCGCACATATACCCCATCCATACTCCCATTCTCTCACACTCTCACCTCGCCATTTAGTTTCAGTTATTCCACATATATCCACTTTCACACACTCAAGCACATGTACAATCTCTCTCTCTTTCACCTCATCATTCATACCCCTTACATTCCATGTTGCAATCTTTACCACGTCCTTTGTCCGGTCCTTTTTCGTCAACTTTTGGTCAGTCCTAGTCCGAGGCTTCTTGTTCATATTTTTAGTTAGTTGTTTTACGGGGTGGGGCACTAACCCACCACCAACCCTTTTAGTCGCCTCTTACGACAAGCAGGGATACTGGGGAAGAATTCTTGAAAAACTCCCTACCCCCCAGGGGGTTTAAGACCCCCTTCACATAAATAATGGACACAAAGCATGAATTAATCTAATTTTAACCAAAAAATGATGATTTTGAGGTATGTAAGGCATAGGTAGGCGGTGGCTCAATCGGTAGAGAGGTGGCCTGCGGTCCCACGGACCCAGGTTCGAATCCTCGCTGGGGCAGGGAACAGTTTAAGGATTTGAATTTCAGCAAATCAGGCTTTACTGATCTACCAGAAGACCCGCCGACATGTCGTAAAGATACCCCCGCTAATACCAATACACCAGTCCTGTATGAGACAGCCCTGGCATGTATTCAATATGGACGGTGGGTGTTAGCGCCGAAGTAGTGACATGGTATGTAAGAGGACTGCTGGGCCTTGATAGCAGGCTGTGAAGCCTATGCCCAGAGTCGGACACATAAAAAAAAAAAAAAAAAAAGGTGTTCACGAGTAGGCAGCTTAGTGTAAGTAAGTAATGGATGTAGCAGTCACTATGAAAATCATCATTTCTCACATCTTATGCACTAAAATACGGGATACAAAGCATCAAATAAATAAATTGTTACTAGAAAAATGATGATTAAGAGTTTGGTATGGCAAAAGTGTTCACTGTTCACCAACAGCACCCGTCATTCTTGATCCTAACCTAACCTAACCTAAATCAGAAAACCACCTACCTTCCTCCCTACCGGACATGCAGAGCACTTAAGACCCCATTCACATAAATAATGGACTCAAAGCACGAATTAATCGAATTTTAACAAAAAAGATGATTTTGAGGTATGTAAGGCATAGGTGTTCACAAGTTGGCAGCTTTTTTTTTTTTTTTTTTTTAATGCAAGGAAGAGGGAACCAAGGGCCATGGGCCCGCATACTGTTCCTTCCAAGAAAAAGTAAAAACAGTACAAAAGAGAGCCAAATTCAAGATCCATTCATTTCAAGATGCCTGGACACACTGCGTTTGAAAGATTGGAGATCATAGGAAGCAGGGAATACAGACAGAGGGAGACAGTTCCAGAGTTGACCAGTTGCATAAATGAAGGACTGGGAGTAACGGTTAACTCTTGCATTAGAGAGTTGGACAGAAAAGGGATGAATGAGAGTTTGTTGCTAGACAGGTACTACGTGCCTATCGTAGAAGTGGAGGGATGCAATCTGACAGTTCAGAGGAACAGTGACCATTGAATTAGCGGTAGAAGAGAGAGAAAGAAGCAACAGTGCGGCGAAGAGACAAAGGTTGAAGGGAATCAGTAAGAGGAGGAGAGTTAATGTGACGAAAAGCCTTTGACTCCACCCTATTGAGAAGAACCGCATGTGGGGAGCCTCCCCACACATGAGAGTTGTACTCCATACACGGGCGAATAAAACCCGTGTACAAGGTCAACATCTGTGCAGGGGTAAAGAAAGCTCGGAGTCGGGCCAGCACACCTAATCTCTTGGAAGCAGATTTCACAAGAGATGTAATATGTTCTTTCCAAGACAAATCCCGAGAGAATGAAACCCCTAGCATGTTCAAGGATGATGCAGGACCGAGCTGGACATTATTAAACATTAGTGGGTAATCCTGAGGAAGATTTTGTCGGGTTGATAAGTGTAAGAACTGAGTTTTTGATGCATTAAAAATAACAAGATTATTTTTACCCCAATCAGAGATATGAGCCAAGTCAGACATTAGGTGTGCCATAGCCTCATCCCTTGTTTGCTGAAGTAACTGCTGAGATGGACGTTGCGGAAATCGAATGGAAAGGTGAAGGGTGGAATCATCAGCATATGAGTGGATAGGGTTAGATGTACAGCTTAGCAGGTCATTGATGAATAAAAGAAAGAGAGTTGGTGATAGGACAGAGCCCTGAGGAACACCACTGTTGATAGGTCTAGGAGAAGAACGATGGCCGTCTACAACAACAGCTATAGAACGACCAGAAAGGAAGCTAGAGATGAGGGCACAGATAGAAGGATAGAAACCGTAAGAGGGGAGTTTGGAAATCAAAGATTTATGCCAGACTCGATCGAAAGTAAGTAACGGACGTGGCAATCACTATGAAAATCATCATTTCTCATATCTTATGCACTAAAATATGGGATGCAACGCATCAAATAAATAAACTGTTCAGAGAATTATGATTTAGAGGTGAGTAGGACAAAAATGTTCACCAGTTGACTTGATAGTGAACGTATGTAAGAGACATTTTAATCACTGAGAATATCACCTCTTTCACAGCCTGTGCACTCAAATATGGGACACAAAGCATGAAGTAAATAAAATGTAACCAGAATAATTATGATTTTGAGGTGTGTAGGGCAAAAATGTTCACCAGTTGACTAGATGGTGAACGTAAGTAAGAGACTTGGTAATCACTGAGAAAATCAACTCTTTCACAGCCTGCGCACTCAAATATGGGACACAAAGCATGAAGTAAATAAAATGTAACCAGAGAATGAGGATTTAGAAGTGATTATGGATAAATATTTAGCAGTTGACAGTGTACTTACATGTCCATGATGGTTGTTAATGAATATTACCCCCACCTCTAAGGTTTTTATAGTTGTCATAATTGCTCTTGAAGCATGTCCTGTAATCTAGTGTTTAACTACACTTAATCCTTAGCACTGTGAATTATGATTGTTTAAACAAGAACGAAAATACCGCAAACAATCTGACAGCCGTTCACTCTTCACGGGGGTTGGGAGAAAGCTAACTGGAGGGGGAGAGCGCAGGAAGGGAGCCGGTCAGCGTGCATGGGAAATTCAAACTGACGTGGTCGGATTTTTTTTTGGGGGGGGGGGGCATTTTGAGGGTTCGACCATCAGCCTACGATGTTCGAAAACAGTGAGGTAACCGGATAGCGGTCGTCCGGAAAGTAGAGAGATTACTGTATATATATATATATATATATATATATAGTAATTTTCCCACTATCCGACGTAATAGAGCCAAAGGCATGACCGGAAAGTGGTCTTGTCCGGATAGTGGCCTTTTTGAAGCTCCACCACCGAACATTCCTGACCCTAACCTAACTCAACCTAACCTAAATCAGAAAACCACCTACCTACCTCCCTACCGGACATGCATAGCACTTATTTAAGACCCCATTCACATAAATAATGGACACAAAGCATGAATTAATTGAATATTTACCAAAAAAATGATGATTTTGAGGAGAGTAAGGCAGAGGTGTTAACAAGTTGACAGCATAGTGTAAGTATCAGACTTGGCAATCACTAAGAAATCACCTCTTTCACAGCCTGTGCACTCAAATATGGGATGTAAAGCATGAAATAAATAAATTGTTACCAGAAAACTATGATTTAGAGGTGAGTAGGGCAAAAATGTTCACCAGTTGACTAGGTAGTGAACGTATGTAAGAGACATGGTAATCACTGAGAAAATCACCTTTTTCACAGCCTGTGCACTCAAATATGGGACACAAAGGATGAAGTAAATAAAATGTAGCCAGAAGAATGATGATTTAGAGATGACTAGGGCAAAAATGTTCACCAGTTGACTAGATAGTGAATGTATGTAAGAGACATGGTAATCACTGAGAAAATCACCTCTTTCACAGCCTGTGCACTCAAATATGGGACACAAAGCATGAAATAAATAAAATGTAACCAGTGAATGAGGATTTAGAAGTGATTATGGAAAATATTTGACAGTTGACAGTGTACTTACATGTCTGTGGTGGCTGTTTACCCCACCTCTAAAGCTCTGACAGTGGTGAAAATGCTCTTGAAGCATGTACAGTAATCCAATGTTGAACTGCACTTAATCCTTAGCACTGTGAATTATAATTATTTAACCAAAAACTCACAGCAGTTCACAGACAACTGTCAGAGTGGCGGGAGGGGGAGACCGTGGGAATGTGAATGTAAACAAGACCGTTCGGCGGCGAGCGCCAAATCCAAACTTACGGGTCCGATTTTTTTTTTTTCTCCGAACATCAGCCTACGATGTCCGAACAGTGATGTAACCGGATAGTGGTCGTCCGGAAAGTAGAGAGA
>JAGKTI010039134.1:0-10611 GCA_018397915.1 Birgus latro | reverse complement strand
TGTGTGTGTGTGTGTGTGTGTGTGTGTGTGTGTGTGTTTCAACTAGCCTAACCACTGTAGACATATGGCTGCAAGAGCGACAGGTATGACACGGTAAAGCTGATGTTTTGCTGACAGTGGAAAGTTAACGTTACCTACATTAATGTTAGTGCGAGTAAGTTGGTGTGCGTGTGTTTGTAAGTGTGCCTGCATGTTTGGATGGGTGGGGGCGTGGGTGGCTGTGTGCAGGTGTTGATTTGTGCTAGTATCCGCAGTAATGATGGTGCATTGGAGAACGTGTATTCTTTTTATATGTGGGTAATTGTATGCCTGTCGACTTCTGCCAGGGATCTTTGTGTGTGTGTGTGTGTGTGTGTGTCACTATATTTGATAATGTACTACGAATAGCAATATTTTCTGCATAACAGATCCCTCGTTTATTCCATCTACCATTCCCTTTACCCCTATACAACTTCAAAGGCCGCCAAAAGACACACATCCACCACTGTTAAAAGGTTAATTCCATAAATAAATTCAGGGTCAGTGTAACGTTTTCATTTTATTGAGAGCGTCAATATTTTCCATTACGTAAAGTTGCGAGGGCAGTTTGGTGGAAAATTGGATGAGAGAGAGAGAGAGAAAGAGAGAGAATTTGGTGGAATATTGGATGAGAGAGAGACACACACACACACAGACAGAAACAGACAGAGAGACAGACAGACAGATTTGGTGGATAATTGGATGAGAGAAAGAGAGAGAGAGAGAGAGAGAGAGAGAGAGAGAGAGAGAGAGAGAGAATTAATAAAAATAGAGGAAACGTTGAGGTTCACTGGATCCCTCCCATGATCAAACTGTTAAGTGAAATATAAATACAAATACAATATACGAAGAGTGTTGCTTAGGTGAAATATGCAAAACACAGCGTTACGGCAGAGGCTCCATTGAGTACTTAATGCCCAGGAGGAGACGATGTACTGTGTCATTCATACAGCAGAATATTATGGTGCAAAAACGTCAATAAATCCCCAAGGAAAACGTGACAGCCCTACTCCTAAAACAAGAGGACAATTTTCCTAAGGGTCCCCCAAGAAACAGAATGTCATGATGTATGTATATATGAATGAATGTATGTATGAATATTTGTATGTACGGACGAACGGATGGATGGATGGATAAATGAATATGTATATGTATGAATAAAAATATATCGCTTCGCAAGATGTGCCTGGGAGCCTACTAAAACCTACGAGAAAATTGCCCGTAAACGATAAAGTTAAAGCGTGTACATAAATGTAGGCTATGTACGTACTTATATACGTTAAAGCAAGTCACCCCGGAAGATGTGCCCACGAGAGCAAGTCCCAGTGCGCGTGCCAGAGCAGTGTGACACGTGGGGATGGGGTGCGTCACGTGACCTGCAGTACCTTGTTACGCCACCACGGCTTATTGGCAGTGTTTATGAGTAAGGTGTTGGAGGAGGGAGGGGTGGGAGCTGGAGGCACGTGTAAAATATGACAATCTGTTGATCCTTTATTAAATTCCGTCTAACTGAACACTCCTTATTTAATGAAACCTATTTGACAGCTACCTTGCCTTAAACTTTCCTTAACCAGTCGTTTCAATTAGGAGGATTTTTCTTAGCCAAATGAAAGAGTTTGGCGATACCAGAACAAGCTATAATGCTGTATTAAACGTGATATATGATGTGAAGACTCTGTGGGTACGGCTGAAGCAAGTTAACAAAACTCCCCATCCATTTAGTTTGATAATGCTGATCTGAATTTATATATGTAGGCACTTGTGCTTCAAAATAACAACAGTAAAGGCATCCGGAAAAAACAGTTCTTATATTCCAGCACATACATAAGCACACACACACACACGCACACACACACACACACACACACACACACACAAACAAATTAACTTTCAGGTCCCAGTTAGAGTTGTCCCTTAATCCCTTCCCTTTTGAGAAAGTTTTATTATCAACTTTATGTCCAAAATCACATTCCGGTACCAAACAAGAGGTAATAATTGACTGCAGAAAAGAGTCGGAATACAGACAAACAGGACAAATCTCTGGTGTTTGAAAATGGGAGTTATCAAAACTAGACAAACACGAGGCGGTGGTAGGTGGTGCCCCTCTCCCCATCCACATCTCCACCTTCCTACCCCTCCCCACCCCTCCGCCTTCCCCTGTCTCTCCCTCTGCCTCTCCTCTCTTCCTCCCTCTCTTCACCTCACCACCTTCCTCCTATCTCCCTCTGTTATTCCATTCTTCTTCCCTCTCTTTATCTCTCCACCTTCTGTCTGTACGTCTCCACCTTTCTCTCCGCCTTCCATCCCTCGTGCTTCTGTTCCACTTTCTTTCTCACTCCCTTTACCTCTCCACCTCCTTTCTCTTTCCCTCCCTCTACTCTCCACTCAATCACCATCACTCTCACTTACTCCCCCTCTCACTCCCCCATTACCGTCTCTTTTTGGTCCACTTTCTCATCACTGTTTTTATCCATGTACCAGCCCTGGAAGAAAATGAGTTAGACTATAATGAAGTAAAGTGGTTCGTTCATTTTTCACCGTTCATGGTAACTCGGTGTGCTTGCCAATTTGTCCGTCATCATATCCCTCATACTATACTCTCCTACTTCATGAACACCAGCGAGATACACCTTATTACACGACTGTCAAGTAAAAAAAAAAATGTATGTATTTATGTAGTTCTTGTCGCATAAATCTTCCTAATAACTTCATCCATTTTCCTGATTCTTTTGTATTGTTGATTCTTAAGCTTTCACACCTCGTTTTTTAAGGCTCACGACACTATTTGTTTATCTTCCCTCTGCAACGTATTTCATCAACTTCTCCCATTGTGCCTACGCTTCTGACAGCACTGTACTTATGGTCTCTCCTTGTATGTGGTCAGACCATTTACGAACACTGCCCTCTTTTCACAATGGAATCATTCGACTTCTCTCACAACATTTTAAGAACCAAAAGAGTGAGAATAGGATAGATTTTATAGGCTGGGTATACAGTTTACAGCCATTTCCTTAACTGAGGCTGGGGTACTTTAAGATTAAGTTTTGGTTACCTGCAGATACTTTTACTTAGCCAAGGAAACCCCCCCCATCCCTTAAAAGTTAAAGTATGAAGAGATTAAGGAAGTGAACTGGTCCGAATTATTTACTGTCATTCCTTGTCGAGTGGAAACCTCACCGTCTGAAACTGATTTGTGTTATATGATGATGATGATGATGATGATGATGATAGTATACTTAAGCCTCTGGACAGTGAAATTAGACGAAGGTTCTTTCTGCCTTTTCATCTCTCACTCAGTTTCGAATTATTTCTTCTTCAGAGAGCATTTTCACTCCAAAAACAGTAATTACATGAGGTCGTGAGTGAGAGGAATTGAGGTGTGTGTGTGTGTGTGTGTGTAAGTTTAAATCGAGGGGAGGGGAGTGCAGTGAGCAAGCTGATATCGAGGCAGCCCCTCGGACGCGACTTCAGTCACATGTAACTTTTCTTACTTCCTTCTTCCTTACTTCGTCCTTCCGTATCCCTATTTTTTACCTCCACGTCTAGCCTGACTTCTGATCTTATTTCCCTCTTCCTTATTTCCTCCTTTCTTATCTCGCTCTCTGTTGCTCCCACTCCCTTTTCTCTCCTTCATACCACCTTCTTCTTTATTTCTTTATTCTTTATTACCTTAATCTTCCTTCTTTTATTCTTCCTTCCGTATTTATTTTTCGCCATTACTTCCTCCTTCCTTATATATTCCTTCCGTGCCCACACTTCCTCCTTTACCTCTCTCTGCCTTGCCCACACTTCCTCCTTTACCTCTCCCTTCCTTAACTCCTTCCTTAACTTTGCCTCATTATCTTCTTTACCGTTCCATCCTTTCTTCTTCACCCATAGTTTTCCATCCACATCATTTCATCTCTACCTCTTCATCCTCCTCCTTCCTCATTTCTTCCTCCTTGCTGCTCCATCCTTACCCTTCCATCCATACTTCTCCATCCCTACTTTTCCATCCATACTTACCTTTGAATGTCCATCCTTACTCTCTATATTCTTACCCCTCCATCCATACATCTCCACACTTCTTTCTCCGCCTTTATCCTCCCTCCTTACTTCTCCATTCTTCCGTCCTTTTCCCTCTCTCCTCCATCCCCGTCTCACATACACACACACACACACACACACACACACACACACACACACACTGCTCCAATACACTTAGGCGCCAAAATACACACGCACACATTGCTCCAATTTACTCTACCTGCAAAATTCTGTACTTAAGACTTTCCCGGTTAACTGGTTTACCACTCCCTGACAGAAATGGAGAGAGGAGGAAGGAAGAAAGGTGGAAGGAAAGAAGGGAGAGAGGAAGGGAGATAGGAGGGAGAGAACAAAGAGAGGTGAGGAGGAAGGGAAGGAAAAGGAGGAAGTAAAGTGAGAAGGAAGGGAATAGGTGTGGCAGGTAAGGAAAGAAGGAGGAATGGAAGAGGAAAAAGGAGAGAGGAGGAGGGAAGCAACAAGAGGAATAGAGGAGGTGAGGAGAAAAGGGGGAGGAGGAAAATAAAGAAGAGAGAACGGGGTGAATGTAAGAAGAGGCAGGAGGAGACAAGAGGTTGATGGATGGAAAGTGAAAAGGAGAAGAGGAGGGAAGAAGGCAAAAGAAATCGGAAGAAGGAAGAACGAAACGAGCCTATCTTGGGAGTTCCTGAGTCCGTCCTTCCTCTTTTCCCTGTCGATCAATTCTCAGTCTCTCTCGGATCACCTTAATAAATGGTACTTTCCAGCTGTATAGTTCCTTGGGGTATAACGTGTGTTCTTATCTGCCTCTATAGAGCAAATAGAAGAATATAGAGCAGTAGAAATAGCGTAAGCAGAAGGAACAAAAGGTTGGAGATACAATAATATATAAAGCAAATCATTATATAGAAAATTGGGAGAATTCAAAGCAGAAATAACAGAAGCAGCACATGACAACTAACAAAAGAGCATAAGTAAGATGAAACAGCGAATCATAAAGGGAACAATAAAATAAACAGCGAATCATAGCGGGAACAATAAAGTAAACAATGAATCATAGCGGGAACAATAAAGTAAACAGCGAATCGTAGAAGGAACAATAAAGTAAACAGCGAATCATAGCTGAAACAATAAAGTAAACAATGAATCATAGCGGGAACAATAAAGTAAACAGTGAATCGTAGAAGGAACAATAAAGTAAACAGCGATTCATAGGGGAATCAATAATGTACACCGATTCACAGAGGGAACAATAAAGTAAACAGCGAATCATTGCGGGAACAATAAAGTAAACAGCGAACCATAGAGGGATCAGCAAAGTACTGTAGTGAACAGCGAATCATGGGGGGAAAAGTAGGATGAGTAGAAGATAACAGGACATACTGAACATAAGGTAAAAACAGCAGGTCATTAAACAAGCAGATCAAAAACCAAAAAGGACAAACCACCGGCGACATACCAGATGAAAAAGAAGGAATCACAAACCATAAAGGAAACAGAATAACGCAGACTGGAAGAAACAGCCATTCATATGCTAGGAAACAGATGAATAAACAGCAAATCATAGAGCAAATAGCCTGAACTAGAAAAAGCAACTCGCAGAGAAAACAAGAGAGCATGCGGCGAAAGAAACAGCGAACCGTAATAAACTGTTAATCATACAGCAAACAAAATAACACCAAGAAAAAACAGAATAACAGTCGGTTAGAAAGAACAGAGACACATTAGGTAACAGAGACGGCAAATAAAAGAGCGAACGGTGAAACATAATAAAAGATTACAGAACACGCAGAAGCATTTAACAGTAAAAATTACTAGCAGTTCAAATAGAGGAAGAAGGAGCAGAAAAAAATCAGTGAACTATGAAGTAAGAACACACACACACACGCACACACACACACACACACACACACACACACACACACACACACACCTTTCACCACTCGCCCTGGAAGTGTATGGCGCAATCACTCTCTTGAAAGTCTGCTAACAACCCTTCAGCCCGAGGACGTCTGGCTAAACCAAACCCATCTTGTTCGAAGAGTCTTTCCTGGGCTGAATGAAATCGCTTGAAAATAGTCTAAAATGGAGAAAAAATCATTATGTTGGGCTTCCATATTTTACGTCGTTGTGATACATGGCACAGAGTTCAGAATTATTATCATCTCTAGGGCCTCTTGGTTTGAAATGTGACAATAATTCTGACATAATCTGTTGCCGTACCGCAATGGGATTCTTTTTACCGGTATTCTGTTATTCTTACTACTCTACTACTACTACTACTACTGCTATTACTACTACTACTGCTACTACTACCACCACTATATTACAGCGTATCATCATTGTCTTTTAAATGATGTCAGTATCACTAGTTACCACCACCTTCACCATATCGCTCATCCTATCAGTGCTGTCAGTAGCAGCAGCAGCAACATCAACACTGATGTCATCATTATTGACATCCTCAGTACAACGCATCATCACATCTCATCAGTACCATTTCCTTCATTCGCATCACCACCATTATCATCTTTACCATCATACATATGTTACCCGTTGTCTGTCTATTGAGAGAGANCACTCGCCCAGGAAGTGTATGGCGCAATCACTCTCTTGAAAGTCTGCTAACAACCCTTCAGCCCGAGGACGTCTGGCTAAACCAAACCCATCTTGTTCGAAGAGTCTTTCCTGGGCTGAATGAAATCGCTTGAAAATAGTCTAAAATGGAGAAAAAATCATTATGTTGGGCTTCCATATTTTACGTCGTTGTGATACATGGCACAGGGTTCAGAATTATTATCATCTCTAGGGCCTCTTGGTTTGAAATGTGACAATAATATTCTGACATAATCTGTTGCCGTACCGCAGTGGGATTCTTTTTACCGGTATTCTGTTATTCTTACTACTCTACTACTACTACTACTACTACTACTACTAGTACTACTACTACTACCACCACTATATTACAGCGTATCATCACTGTCTTTTGAATGATGTCAGTATCACTAGTTAACACCACCTTCACCATATCGCTCATCCTATCAGTGCTATCAGTAGCAGCAGCAGCAACATCAACACTGTTGTCATCATTATTGACATCCTCAGTACCACGCATCATCACATCTCATCAGTACCAATTCCTTCATTCGCATCACCACCATTGTCATCTTTACCATCATACATATGTTACCCGTTGTCTGTCTATTGAGAGAGAGAGAGAGAGAGAGAGAGAGAGAGAGAGGAGTGAGGGAGGCGGCTACATCGTGACAAACATTACTCGTCCACACCAACAAAATAGTGGGAGTGAAAAGAAAAGTAACCTGAGATGACTCTAACAAAAGTAATCGGCTTAGAGANGAGAGAGAGAGAGAGAGAGAGAGAGAGAGAGAGAGAGAGAGAGAGAGAGAGGAGTGAGGGAGGCGGCTACATCGTGACAAACATTACTCGTCCACACCAACAAAATAGTGGGAGTGAAAAGAAAAGTAACCTGAGATGACTCTAACAAAAGTAATCGGCTTAGAGAGAGAGAGAGGGGGGGGGGGAGGGCGAGAAAAAGAAAAATTAAGAGAGGTAATCCAAGATGACTCGAGCGTCACTGTGATCAATCTGGACGGTGATGTGAGGTACAGTACTGACTTTTCCAGCGAGGCTCCAATGGTTTCCCGAAAGTATATCACAAAACCTTAATTATTTTTCTCTTTCATTTTGTTGTCTTGCTAATAACCTGTCACAGCAAATTACCTGGAAAATAACAAAAATTGGGAGGACGTACTACAGACTTTCTTGTACGAATTTAGAAGGGTCTCTGTGGAGTAGGAAACTCTCTCCCTCTCTCTCTCTTGACAATGTGACAGCAATAGTAGAGTTACAACGCAGTTAGGTGCTTTATTCATACAAAAACCAGACGATTTTTTTCTGAGAATATTTCAGTGCTGCTTTGTGGGATGAAACGTTTATCGATACAGTGATTAATCTTTTTAGTTAACATGGAAGATGTGGTTTTACGGTGAATGGAGAAAGACTTGAATTGATGAGACTTTAAATACCCGGGTGCAATGATAGGAAAGAGAGATAAATGTGCAAAACAAGTAAGAAAATAAAATGGTACAGGGAAGGAAAGTGGCTGATGGTATAAGGTCTGAGTGTGGCGGCCGCGAGAGGCTTGCATGAAGTGTTAGTGCACAGTCTAACGTACGGGTGTGAAATTAAAGAGTGGCATGAAAATGAATGGTCAGGAGTAACTGCAGTGCAGATGTGACTGTTGAAGAATGTGTATGGGGTGCAGTAAGTGGATATAGTAAGGAATAACTTGTAAAAGATGCAGAGTAAGGAGGTCTATGGACCTAGAGTTGAAGAGAGTGTGCTTAGATGGGGTAGGCACATGGAGAGAAGGTGAACAGAATATATATGAACGAATTTAAAGGTGGGAGAAGGCGTGGGAGTTCTTAAAAAATATGGATAGATATGGAAAATGACTGTGTGTGAGAAAGAGAGGTGTGGGAGTTAACGAGGTCAGGGAACTGACAAGCAATCGAACTGGCTGGATGAATTTTGTGCATAGGAGTGAATGACAAATGTTTGGAACCCCCTTTTAACGTGACATTTGTCGGATTGACTCTGTCAGATAAGTGAGTGTGAAAATATGTGCGGAATGTTTTTTACCTATCCAATGGAGCCAGGATTCCGGGGGTCTGACTCGTGAGTGAATGGGAGTGTAGCTCATTCAGTTTGGGCATCTTTGGTTAGTATCTCATTCTATCAGTTTTTTTTTTGGGGGGGGGGGGGTGCTTTCTGGACACCACCTCACTCCACCTTGATGAGAAGAGTTCTACTATAGATGATGATGATGATGATGATGATGGTGATGATAGTGATGATGATGGAAGACGATTTTTTTTTTTTTAATAGAGAAATAATCCTACCAGTCGGTGTGTAAAAACATATAATTTATCCTTCCGCTATAATTAATCGTCTGTGGTAAACCCCATACGTTTTTTTTGGGGGGGGGGGGAAGGGGGAACTAACGGGAGAAGGGTTAGTGGCTGGAGAATCACCCACGTACAGGCGAAGCGATGGACAGGTAAAGAAGCGAAAATCCATCCTGCAGCGAGCAATGTGCATCCAAAGAAAATGATTAAGCCATCATTCTTCATTGTGGAAAATAGGTACCTTCCCTCAGTTTGGTGAAACCATCGTGGAAAAGTCGAACTAACAGAGACACGCACTAGTTAATTTAAATCTATGGTAATGTTTCGACAGTTTTAAATGTTCTTCTGACTATATAGAAAAGACAACACTCTCAGGCTCTCACGATCCCCTCCCAGCTATATAAAATCACCTCTCTTTAGCTGGAGTACAATACGAAGGTTCTCTTAATTATGTGAGGGTTAATGGCACCAGTATTAACACTCTCAGGCTTTGCTCTCAGCTGAAACCATTGGCGTTGCTCCCATAAAACACGTGAGAAAACGCGACAGTGAGAGTAAGAACCGATTCCCTCACTACGGTACATCTCTCGTTGCGAAGGAAAGTAATCTGTTGGTGCCTGAGAAATATTTACCGAGGCCGAATACTTTTGTCTGGTGGAAGCAAGAATGAATGAGACTGGCCATAGTTTTAGTGAAGGGCTTAATGATGGTACCTATAATTTCCAAGGCCTCCCGTCCAACATCCCTCCAAAGATTATTAGAACTATATGTTGGTGAACAGGAACGATTTATAAAGTCATCACCGGGACGAAAGGATTGATTGACGTCCACCCTCAGCTGAATAAAATCGTCTGATGATAACAAGAACGAATTATAAAGCCGTCATCGAAAGTCCTAACGATTTTAGTTCTAGTTGCCCTTTTTAAAACTAAATATAATCGTCTGGTTGCAGCAAGAGGGAGTCATGAAGCTATCCTCGTCGTGAAGGGCAAATGGACGCGATGAAAATGCTGATGATGCTAGAATGGGTTATGGTGTCCTGAGCAGAGATTAATAAATTCAGCCCTAGGACGTTATTTGTAGTTCATTCCTGCTTTGGAGGAGACCGCACTATGCTCATATCATTTTAATTTGGCTTAAAACTGTCATATCTCCATCTTGAGTGTCTCATGCTGATCACGAAGTAGTGTTACGAAGTGGTTGTAGAGCCGTAAGTTACTCTTGTCTTTTTCTTCCACAGGACAATGTAAAATAAGCTACCGGTAAATAAAAACAAGGCGAAAGTCTGGGCAAATTTAAGGTGAAAAGAGTATAGTAAAGGAGTTAATCAGCGCTACAGGTATCCCTTTCAGTTCGAAAATTCTCTCTTAAGCTGAATTAAATCGTGTGGAGATTACAACGAAGAATTATAAAGCCGTCATCATAGTGGAGGAACCAATGAACCTGGGTGTAATAAAGATGGTATTGCTGTGAGGGATATTAGGTCACATTAGGCGGTGGTTTGTGGGTCGTAGGCAGAGATTGATGGCGTCGTGAGAGAGAAATGGTTATGGACTAGCGCTGTGTCTGTGAAAGGAGGAAGTAAAGAGAGAGGGAGGATTGGAGAGGAGGAGGAAGGAGAGGGAAGTGGAAGAGAGAGGGAGGATAAAAGGGAGAAAGAAAT
>JAGKTI010039132.1:0-10611 GCA_018397915.1 Birgus latro | reverse complement strand
AGAAGGCATTTGGGTCTAATGAGGTCCCTCCCGCATTCCTCAGAAACTGTACTTCTGTGCTTATACCCTGCTTAGGAAAACTCTTTCGCCTTTGTCGACTTGTGCCTTTCCTTCTTGCTGGAAACTTGCTCTCATTCAGCCTGTTCCAAAGAAGGGTGACCATTCCCAGCCCTCTAACTATCGCCCACTTGCGTTAACATCCTTTATTTCTAAAGCGTTTGGATCTGCTCTTAACAGAAAAAAGGTAGACCACCTCTTCTATTATAAACTTCTTTCTTATCGTCAATACTGTATGGTTTCAGTCAGGAACGCTACAGCGACGATCATCTCACCTTCCATTCAGACTCCTGGTCATCCTCCTTTCGAAGTTTCAGCGAAAGCTCTGCCATTGCACTTGATATCTCAAAGGCTTTCGGTCTAGTCTGGGAATTTCTACTTTCCAAGCTGCTCTCTTACTGTCTCTATCCTCCTGTATGTCTTCAGGTGCCTTTCTGGTCGTTCATAGGTAACTGCTGTTGTAGACAGCCACCCTTCTTCTTCTAGAGCTATCAATAGTGGTGATCCTCAGGACTTTACATCTATTCATCCTTGACCTTCTAAGCTGTACGTCTAATCCTATCCACTCATATACGCTGATGACTTCACCCTTCACTTTTCCATTCGTTTCTCGCAGCTTTCATCTCAGCAGTTATTACTTCAGCAAGCATGGGGTGAGGCTATTGCGCACTTAATGTCTGAATTGCCTCATATCTCTGATTAGGGTAAAAGTAATCTTGTTGTTCTTATACGTCAAAAATTCGGTTCTTTTATCTCTTGACCCGTCAAAATTATCCGCAGGAGTATCCTCTTTTAACAATGTCCAGCTCAATCCTGCATCATCCTTGAATATACTTGGAGCTCCATTCTCTCGGTATTTATCTTGGAAAGGTCATATTTTCCACTGTTGAATATCCTCTAATGTTTGACAATATCCAGCTCGATCCTGCATTATCTTTGAACATAACGTTTACTTCACGTGGGTTTTATCTTGGAAATATCACATTATCTCATTCGTAAAGTCTGCTTCCAAGTGATTAGGTGTGTTAAGCAGACTCCTTGCCTTCTTTACCCCTGCACAGCTGTTGACTATGCAGGGGGCAACTTTCATGCGTGGGGAGGCTCCCCACATACCGCTCTTCTCAACATGGTGGAATCAAATTCTTTTCGTCTTGTTAACTCTCCTCCTCTAACTGGCTCCCTTCAACCTCTGACTCTTAGCCTCGCTGTTGCATCTTTATCTCTTTTCTGTTACTACTTCAGTGGTCACTGCTCCTCTGAACTGTCTGCTTACATCCGTCCATCACTACGATGGGCTCGTAGAACCCGCCTAACTACATACTCTTATCCCATTTCTGTCCAACTCTCCAATGCACGAGTTAACCGTTACTCCCAATCCTTCATGTATGCAACACGTCAACTCTGGAACTGTCTTCCTCTGCCTGTATAACCTGTTCTCTTTGATATTCAGCATTTAAAACTCAATGTGTCCAGACATCTCAAAGTGAATGGATCTTGAATTTGGCTGTCTGTTATTTTGTTTTTATTTTTTCTGAGGGAACAATTTTGGGGGGCTTCTGGCCTTTGGTTCCTTCTTTCTAGCAAAGAAAACTCTAACTTAAAGCTGTAAGTTACATTCAACAGACTACCTGACTTACTACATAACTCAATGCTGCATTCAGGTAAGTCTCCTCATAAGCTACTCTCAACAGCCCAGAACTTTTACAAACTGCCAAATTTACATATTTATAAGTCTTCAAAAGCTGACCCTTACCCCCAGTATCAGAGTACGCGTTCCGACACATCTCCGTACCCAAATGTCTCTGGAAGTGAGCTGGGACAAATCTATGCTTTTACTGAGACCATTATAGCGCCGCTACTCACTGAGTTATGAGGGCACGGACTCGTTGTTTCCTGCTTTGGCAGAGGTTTTGAAGTGGGGAATGACTCTTCATATGAATATATTGCCTTGGCTCCAGTGCTGAAACAAGTCCTTGGTGTTTAATTGCTCAGGATATGACATCTGTGTGTGTGTGTGTGATAGTGCATCTAGGTTAGCGTTAACAGCCTCTTCACACTCTCATGGTTACTCTTAGCTGAATACAATAATCTAGCAGGAGCTGAAGTAAGATACTAGAGCTCTCCCGACCGTGAGTGAGTTAATGGCACCAGTATTAACAGTGAGGCTTCTATGACCCATTTTCTGTTAAAAAGATAGTTTGGTGTTGGATGAAATAGAACAATAGAAGTTCCCGGTCCAGCGGAGGTTTAATACTGATCAGACTATTCTGTTACTTAAGTGTTCCTTCTATATCCAAAGAGGCTGATAGTTTATGCGTCTGTACCCGGAACTTTTAAGCTCATCCGAACATTGCGCCATAAGACATCTCAGCCTGCATTTTTCCACTTAATCGTGATACTCTTACGGTAACGGATGTGTGTGTGCTAAGCTGAATAGTACTGTGAACAAATGAGCCAAGTTCACACTGTCACTGTCAGAGTGGCGTAATGTAGAGGTTGATTTATATATGCTCTGTTTGTGCCCAGAAATGAATGTGTAAAATATGAATACACCAGGTTGTAGGTGGTGGCGAATATCATCCACTCACATGATGTAGCGCTGCCTGCTTCGTCACGCTTTTCGTTCTCTTTCGTGTTTGCCCTCCTCTTCCCTTTTCTCCTATCCTTCCTATCATTTTTCCTTACTCTTCCTTTTGCTTCAGCTGGCTCTGCGATGGGTGACAAGCTTTAAGGTTTCCTGTAACCCAGGAAACCATGTACAACACTGGGTTGTAACCATATAACCAAATAATGGGGTGATATTTAGCCAACTAGGTACAGTAAGGTCAGGGATATCTCTCCACTTTTTAGCTGAACGATCTTGAAACTCTTAAAGGATATCCTGAAAAATCTGTTGGTTTCAGAAGATCGTATCACTGAGCTTCGAAAGTCGTTCCTCACTGTCTCGTAAGTTACCGTAAGAAGTGGGTCGATATCAGTGTCCACAATAGTAACCTCCGTTCATTGGGTGGAGAGTCGCAAAAGCAGTATCCATCAGGGGGGGAAACCTCAACACTCTTCCCCTCTCTTCCCTATGCCGATGCGCTGTCTGCCGCAGGGAACATCGGTTCACTGCATGGGGCGACCCTGGAGGGGCGGTTACTTGCTTGCGATTGATGAGTCTGCTCGGACAGATAATCCGAAGTTACTCAAGAGCAACAACAAGAACAGCGAACCAAATAGATGGTGTGTGATAGGTTCGGTTATTCCTCAGTTGTGAAGGCAGAGACCTAACGTCGCCTAATCATTTTAGTGAATCTGTAATTATCACACGTCATGTCGTCACATTCTTCCCCGACGTATCTAATTAAATGGTGTTTCGTGGGCAGGGAAGTCAAGCCTCTCTCAGTTTAAAAATATTAGCCAGTAGAAGAAAGTAAGAAAAAGTGCGAGTGAAGTATTAAACCAGTGTTTCTTAAACCGTTCTCAAATGGGGAGCTTAAGATCCTCGTGGCACCCCTTCGGTTTTCTCTCAAGCCCCTTACAAATATTGATGGAAAAAAAAAACTGTTTTGGTGATCTTCATTTATTTTAATGCTTCCAGCTACGATTTGAAATTACATGGCAGAGAGAAGGGTGACACTGCTTTCAGTCAGTCGACTGATTCGAGGCTGAGTCACTGATGATGCATATGTCATATCTGGGTCCACATCCAAACGGTTTCGATTTTTACTTTTTATGTGCTGAATGATGGAGAAACCAGATTAACATGAATATTTGTGGAAATTGGCAAGAGGACTCTAAGTGCGATTTCATAGACACACACTGATTTGCTACATGACATTAGCCCGTCATGGCCCTCCTAAAATCCTCCCGTGGCTCTCTTGAGGGCCATGGCTCCCAGTATGAGAGCCAGTGTAGTAGACGAACTTTTAACCTCCTCTTTACATTTCCGTTAACCTTTATACATGGTTATTGAAGAGAGAAGACCTTTAGGCCAAAACCGGTCAAAAAAGAAAGTCACTGAAAGGCAAAATCTGCTTTGCTTGAGCCTTGTTTGCGACGTCACTGTGTCTCACAGTATAACAAAATGAAGCCAGAGCACGAAGCTTAGGATCACGGGTGGAATGTAATGGAAAGGCCGGGACCAACTCCAAAGCTACTTCCACAGCTCGACGAAAAGAATTCCCAGTATGATAGGTTTCAGTGGAGAAGTATGGAGATAACTGGATGCCATTGTTATCGTTCTTATAATGCTTATATTAATGGTTCTTGCAATCACCATCGTTGTCGCTAAAGGTGACTATAAATGCAATAACAGAAGTGAAGGTTTCGGTGGTTAGTATACCTTCATGCAGATGACTTATTTTCATTTGATTAATGCTTCCTCTACATTTTATTCTGAGAAATTAAACTCTATGTAATAAGTTAACAAAGGCTTTATCTATCTCTTTCAGCTAGAAAAAAATTCACCCAAGATAAAGACTGTCTGAAGGAAACAAAAATAAAACAATGTCACTAGAGTAAAGTGATTAAAAAAAATACATATGTGGATGCGGCCTCTACTCAGACCTAGTGTAGTTGTCAGATGCCCAAACACGAGGCAACACAGTATCCTATTCCACCAGGACCCCTAATCTGGAAGCAGTGACCCAGGTATCACCATAACTTTCACTCCACGGCTGCTGTCTTCATCACGCGTTTCACCAGTACCCTTCAGTGACTCAATATTCACTTTACGGCTGCTGTCCTTTACGTGTTTCACCAGTACCCATCAACGACTCAAAATTCACTTAACGTCTGCTGTCTTCTTTACGTGTTTCACCGATACCCATCAACGACTCAAAATTCATTTCAAGCCTGCTGTCTTCTTTACGTGTTTCACCATTACCCATCAACGACTCAAAATTCACTTAATGGCTGCTGTCTTCATCACGTTTCCACCAGTACCCCTCAACGAGAAGCATTGACCCAGATACCACCATAATCTACACTTCAGTACTGCTGGTCACACCATGTGTTTCATGAGAGCATTGTAGCTATGTTGCTCTTAAACCTTAGCACAAATTACAAAACTTCATTCCATTTTAACCCTCTCAACAGGGGGTGTCATTAAATTTTATTCTTTTTATCTCCGGAAAATATCAGTCGCACTACGAAGGATTTAATTAAACTGGAGGCAATACGTATCGCTTTCGCCGATCCATTCACAACCTTATTTCTCTTCCTGTACTGATTAAAGTGTCTGACGGTAGGAAGAATATATTAAATAAAAAATCATTGGACTGGAGAGGTTTGCTGTAACCATACCCATAAACACAACACAAATTATAAAATCACGTTCATGTTTCATACTAGTTTTTGTTTTCTCTCTTCCATTTTTACTTTAGGCAGGAGAGGGACTCTACTGTAGTCCGCGAGGTTCTTTGTGTTCTCCCCCTCAGGAACAAAAAAATACCAATTTAGCAAAGGAGTCACACAAAAGAATTATTTTGTGACGCTGGTGGAGGGTGTTAAACGTAGAATGTCGCCTTAAGGTTTTTGTTCCTCCTGTCAGTATTTCCCGATGTATTAACAGCGTCATCTGAATAAAATCTCATTTCATTGGCTGAAACAGAATACAAGAGTTCTTCCGACAATGAATGGGCAAGATGGACTAACATTAATGGTATCAAGCTCTAAGCGTCACTCTCAGTCGACTTAATCGTCTGGCGTCAGCTGGAACAGAATACGTGAGTTGTCTCTACCGTGAGATGATTATTTTTTAGTACGATATGTAACTGGGGTGTTGAAGGATACCCAAATACTGTTCCCTCCTGAAAGATGCAATGAAAATTTTTACATGTGTCGTAAGAGACCACGTATATGAGTTTGATGTTCATATTCTCTGCAGTACTTAGATTCTTGTCCCTTTTCTACTTGGAGAAAGTTTTGTAAATTGAATCATCACCCTGTCTATGCTGACCAGCCCACAACAAACCCGTTCCCTGCCTTGCCACCCTCCGCTATTCCAGACCATCCCACCCAAATCTCTCCACCCATCCATTTTCAACCGTCCACATCGAACTTGTAAGTGATGTCTGTGACTTGCGCCTTCCCACTGCTGACGTCGCTCCTCCCATAAAGCCCGTTGTACTTGCCTTACTCTGCCCCACCACTCCCAGTCATCTTTGCCTAGCCTAGTCTTTCTACCCATCTCACCATTCTTTTTTTTTTATGGAAGGAAGAAGGAACAAAGGCCATGGGCCCGCAAACTGTTCCTTCCAAGAAAAAAAGCAAAAACAAAATACAAAAGAGTGCCAAATTCAAGATCCGTTCATTTCGAGATGCCTGGACACAATGCGTTTGAGAGACTGGAGATCATAGGAAGTAGGAAACACAGATAGAGGAAGACAGTTCCAGAGTTGACCTGTTGCATAAATGAAGGACAGAGAGTAACGGTTAACTCTTGCATTAGGGAGTTGGACAGAAAAGGGATGAGAGTTTGTTGCTAGACGGGTGCTACGTGCCCGTCGTAGAGGTGGAGGGATGCGAGCAGACAATTCAGAGGAACAGTGACCGTTGATGTAGCGATAGAAGAGATAAAGATGCAACAGTGCGGCGAAGAGACAGGTTGAAGGGAGCAAGTAAGAGGAGGAGAGTTAATGAGATGAAAAGCCTTTGACTCCACCCTATTGAGAAGAGCTGTATGTGGATAGCGTCCCCACACATGGGAGTTGTACTCCACATAGGGGCGAATAAAACCCGTGTATAAAGTCAACAACTGTGCAGGGATAAGGAAGGTTCGGAGTCGGCTTAGCACACCTAATCTCTTGGAAGCAGATTTCACAAGGGTTGTAAAATGTTCTTTCCGAGATAAATCCCGAGTGAATGAAACTCCAAGCATGTTCAAGGATGAAGCAGGGCCAAGATGGACATTATTACACATTAGTGGGTAATCCTGTGAAAGATTTTGTCGGGTTGATTGGTGTAAAAACTGAGTCTTTGATGCTTTAAAAACAAGAAGATTATTTTCACCCAAGTCAGAGATACGAGCCAAGTCAGACATTAGGTGTGCCATAACCTCATCCCTTGTTTGTTGAAGTAACTGCTGAGATGGACGACGCTGCGGGAACCGAATGGAAAGGTGAAGGGTGGAATCATCAGCGTACGAGTGGATAGGGTTAGATGTACAGCTTAGGTCATTTAGCTTACGCTTTACTGGCCTACTTACAGCACCAGTCTACACAGGGTATACTTTCCCTGGCATGCCCCACCACCTAAATCTATGTTAGGGCCTTCTACTCACTTTTCTCTACCCACCCCACCGATTTCTGTTCTGATGTGATGAATGACGCGATTTCCTTGACGACCTGCCAACCTAATGGGGTAATTCCCCATCACCCACCCTCATCCCAGCCGATTCTACTCACTCATCTACACCCACCCCACACAGTCCTGAATGACTTATTAATAACACAGTTAAAGAAGCCATAGCACTAACGAAGTTGCTTTTTGGTGGACATCCTCATCGACATCCTCTGATGCGATCCATATTGACCTAATCCAATAAGATCGTCCTCAAGGGACCAGCATAGACCTGAAGGACCAGAAATATCGTGTCTCAAAATGCATAGCGCCAACAGCGCTTATTACCGACACATGTAGTGCTGAAGAGGAACCTACACATTGTGGTGCTGTGCACCCTGGGTGGGGCACCTGTTTCGCCCACGCGGGAGCCAGACTTCCTCGTACCTTGCCGTGGAAAGAACCCTGGTTCGAACCTGGTGAGATAATATCTCCTCAAGGTGGCACCGCATCCCTGTCAGATGTATGTACTGCACTGTACCTGTAAGATCGCCCCACAGAAGCAGTTAAGAACCTGTGGTCGACGGGCTGACTCGACTAGATAGATCAAGATTAAGAAACAGCAACAAGTACACTTATTCAGACGTGATTTGAATATATATGATGTGCCTGGAAGTGCCTTTCTGGCCCTATTCATTCGTGCGTCACGCATATTTTCTCCGTGGGATTTCCATTTATGGTAAGCGTGCATGACAGCATAAATAGAAATACGAAGTGCATTTATGCTCATTTCCTTTTTCTAGCCCTGGCAATGCGGCACACTTAAGGTTTATGCGGGAGAGGATGTGTGCTGTAGAACCATCCAAAGAGTATAGAAGCGTTGGGAGAAGGGTACGAAATGCATTTTGGATGAGGCAGCCGAAATCGCTAAACGCCCCGAGAATCGCCCAGCCCTCGAACTCTGAGAGGATTGTATTGCCTGAAATAGGTCTGAATGGACCTTCTTGCGTCTGAACATGGCTGGAATAAAAGAGAAGGACTAAAATTGTTGTAAGCCGACTTCCAATGGTTGTAGTTGAACTTTAATATATCTGAATGGAGCCTAGATGGACCTGGACTGGCTTGAATTGATAGAGCTGGAACCAACTAGATGAGAAAGCACTATATACAGTACTAGATTTACTTCTATCTATATACCTAGGCTGCTTCCCCCAAGAAAAGGGAGGTAGCCGAGACAGGTCAACACACTACCAATTTACTCATCCACTCATACACATTCATTCGCATCTTAGGCCTAAAGGGGAGAAGGGATAGATCCTCACCGCACCACACCGCACGAGGGTCAACTACGCAGTGCAGTCAGTGCCATCCGCAGCAGGGCCCGACAGCAAAGCTGGTTTACCCTTGCCACATCATAATGGATCCAGCCCCTTACCCGCACCTGACCTGATCAGCTGATCAGACAAAATGCGGGAGAATATGCCCTCAGGGCTGCGTCATCATTTATTCATTCACAATTTCTCTCCATTCATTTCTATCACGCACAGCCACTCTTCCTTGCTCAACAGACAACCCTCTCGCATCCAGCGCTCTCTTCTCACTGTCCATCCATCCTATTCGTGGTCTTCCTCTCAGCCTTACACCTCTCACATCAGATTTAGTTATCTTTTTCACCAATCGATCATTATCCATTCTCTCCATATGCCCAAACCATCACAACACCCTCTGTTCAACTCGATCAGGGAATGAAGTTTTGTTGGTGTAGGAGTCTCATTGTTAGTAATCAGTAGTTGGATAAATATGGCCGTTGTGACACCGGCTTAACGCGGAAAGATGACATAGTGATTTTTTAAAGATTTTGTTGCCATGTTTTTTTTTCTCTCTCTCTTTAAGTAGTGTTTGAAAATATCTGAGAATGCCCCCACCCACAGTCAAACAAAGAAGGGAGATAAGGGATCTGGTTCTGTGCTCCGAATATTTATCTCCTCCACCCAGATGTATTTTTTCATTTTAATAAAGCTATCTCCAGGTGATGTTATTTAACAGGAGAGGACCTCTATCTGTCAAGGAGTTAAAGAAGGCTATATCTATACCCTCCGGTTCAGAAAGGCTATCTTGAATCTCTAAAATTATCTGGTAGCAGCAATAATGTAAAAAAAAAAATGCGTACTTGGGCTGAAGGGTTTAATCTCGCGCACTGAGCGACAACCGAACTAAAAAAAAAAATTCCTCATAGTTCCCAGGCACTACAAACGCTGTCGAAACTTTCCACCGTGATAGACACTCTTCTCATAATTAATTCTTTCCCTTTTGTTGTTCCAACGTCAGCAGCAGACTTTGGCCAAACAATTTTCATTTCTTGTCAAGCATCTAGGTTAAAAGTGATATTACATTCACTTTCCATGTTGCCTTCTTGGCTTTGGAAAAATTAACACCAGATAGTATCAGTAAAAAAGATAAACAGTGGAATACTCCCTCTTTTTCTTGTGTGTGTGTGTATAACTCATACAAAGAAGTATTTTCAGTGTGAGAATCTGTTAATTACTCATGTATATTCATTAGAGAATTTGCATTAGGCGTTTGACTTTTTTCTCATCGAAACCTGTTCGGCATCTATGAATGCAGCTTATATGTAATGTAATCTACTGTTAGCATTCAGGGAGAATAGATGGTATTTTCGGCTATATTGAAACTGACAGAGTATTACACAAGCTTTAGAAGTAGATAACACCGTATTCAGTTTTATCTTCCTCCTCCACCAGACTCCATCCACCGTCCCACCATCGACGACTGCTCCAAAGCCTGGCAGTCCCTTCATCCACCCACTTCCACCTCACTTCCCCCACCTGCACTCCCTCCCCCTTGTCTCTCTATCACAAATTTAACACACACACTTCATTTTTCTTTTCCATTTTTTCTTCCGGGAATTCCATCAGTCCACTCACCGCTTCTATTTTTTTTTTTCCTCACCTTGTTCTCTGCCTCAGATTCTTTGTGTCGGATTTCAGAGTGGATGTTTTTAAAGGTGGTGCGTTAGGAATTTCAACAGCTTCAATATTATTACGGTATTTCATAAACCTTTATCTTCTTTATTACTATAATATCTACTTGATTTCATTCATGACATCTTCAGAAGATTTTTCTAAGCCAGGGAGAGAAGCCTGAAATAGCGGGAATAGATAAAGCTGTCATGCAGCTCTCCATTGCTGTTTCTTCGTCAGGTTTAAGTGTGTACAGCATGGAAGACGTTGTGCTAAGGATTTCAACCACTCCAGTACGATGATTTTT